>APFE031512485.1:104798-149542 GCA_000404065.3 Pinus taeda | reverse complement strand
ATCATCTATATTATGTACTTTCATACTCATTTTCATGGTTGGACTCTTGAGGGAGAAACTCCTATTGTATATTTCACTTGTATCTCTGCAATTTGAGGAAAAGGAAGACCAGGGTTTTGCAGACATCATTGGGATTCTTGTGGACTCTTGTGTTGATGGTGTGTTCTCTTATTGTAATTGTAAGTGTGTTTATGTGTTCCATCTCTTTCTTTACTGCCGCTTATTAAACAAATGAAGTGATAAAGTTTGAATTCATGCATGCCATGCTCAACTTTCAAATTTGTTTAAGGTTTATGTTTTCCACTGTCTAGAGAGGATTCAAAGTCATTGTTTGCCTTCTTTAGCTTTTCTCCTTTCTTCCTTGATCATCCATTTCAGCTAAAGGCATCAGCACAAACTCCTACCTTGCCCCAAAGACCCCCCCTGCAAAAACTGAGCTCAATCCCCGCACCCTGAATTGCACTCCCTCCAATTGCCACCAAAAACCCCAAAAATTTTAAATCAACCCTCTTTATCAGTTTACTAGCCTAATATCAGTGTTCCTAATTGGGTCAGCTCATCCTATTGAAAGATCTACCGAGTTTGACCGAAGAGATCCTTCTCCTGCCTCGTAGGGCTAGCTACGAGGCTGAATGGTTTGATGTAGCCTTGAGATTTGTCTATCTCAGCCTAGGTGAAATTTCAAGCGCTAACATCATGTATGTTCCATATTTGAAGAATAATTTAGTTTCAGTTGCTATGTTGGAGGACTGTGGATATGATGTGATATTTAGCGAAGGAAAGGCTTTCCTTCGTCACATAGCCACAGGACAAGTGAAGCGGAACGGGGTTCAGGTAAAGAACCTCTACAAATTGGATGTAGAAGATTGTGCTACTTTGAGCACAAAAGTAGAGAAGGTGTAGAGCTGAGACATCGACGAATTATGCCATAGAATATTAGACCACTTGCACCAGGGAGATTTAAAGATCATGCCACAGATTTCTATAGGACTTCCCAAGGGTGCACTAGAGCAGAGAGATACATGCAAAGGGTGTACATTGGGGAAGTACACCATAGCCACCTTTCATGATAAGGACATCCGAGCCCAAGAGATTCTTGAAAGAGTTCACTCAGATGTGTGTGGACCGTTCTCAACAAAATCCACGACCAAGCACATGTATTATGCAATATTTGTAGATGATTTCTCATGTAAGTGTTGGATTTTATTCATGCAGAAGAAAGATCACATTTTCTCTAAATTTTGTGAATTTAAAGCACTTATTGAGAAAGACATTGGCAGGAAAGTGAAGGCTCTCAGGAGCGATAACCATGGAGAATATGTGTCGAATGAATTCAAGAACTTGTGTACATCAGAAGGAATTCAACGAGAGTTAATAGCAACCCATAACCCATAGCAGAATGGGGTTGCTGAAAGGAAGAACACAAATATTGTGGGAGTTGCACGAGTGATGTTACATGATCAGGGCCTACCATTGCACTTGTGGGTTGAAGCATGCAACATAGTTGTATATGTGCAGAATATAAGTCCTCATCAAATTATCGAGATGAGTACACCAAAAGAAGCTTTTTCCGGTAAGAAACCATATGTGGCACACTTCAAGATCTTTGGTTCATCAATTTACTGTCATGTTACCAAGGATGAAAGGAAAAAGCTAGAGTTGACAACTGAGTTGGGATATTTGTGGGGTACACTGATACACCTCACAACTATTGGCTGTACCTATCATCTCACAGGATGACAATAGTTCTAGAGATGTGAAGTTTGATGAAGAGAAGACCATGGGATGTTCTCTTGAGAGGGAGCTTCAATTACATGTAGATGAGGAGCTTTTAGCTCCAAAGGAAGAACCTCAGGATGATGATGAGTAGCCACAAGTAGAGGAGAAAAAAGTAGAAGCACCCACTCATGCAGAGACTTCCAAAGATGGAAGGAAGCACACTAGAGAAGTTGACATATTGATGCATGATGCTAGAGATAATATGGGAGTACCCACATTGTAGCGGAGGCAGAGGAGGTCACCAGATCGGTACACTAGTTACATGGCTATGATGAGCGAGAGTGTAGAGATTGAGACATCATCATTCGAGGAAGCAGTGAAACAACCAATATGGGTTGAGTCCATGGTAGAGGAGTATGACTCCATTATTAGAAGCAGTGTTTGGGAAGTGGACCCAAGACTAGAAAACAAGTCACTAGTGATTTCCAGATGGATTTATAAGGGAAAGCAAGCGACAGATGGGAATGTTGAGAAACACAAGGCCAAATTTGTGGCCACAGGTTTCTCTCAGGTGGAGGGAATTGATTACGAGTAGACCTTTAATCTAGTAGCAAGGTACTCTTCAATCAGATCTATTCTATCACTTTCAGTGCATATGGGATGGAAGATACACTAGATGGATGTAAAGACAACCTTTCTCAATGAAGTGATTGAGGAAGAGGTGTACATTAACCAACTGAAATGATTCAAGACCTTCAACAAATAGTCACATATGCGTAGACTCAAGCGAGTGCTGTATGGATTGAAACAACCAACCCTCTGCTTGGTACAACAAGATCGACAACTATTTCACCAGGTTGGGCTTCACCAAAAGTGAAGCAGATACAAAGCTTTACCATATTGTGGTTGAAGGTAAATTATTGATTATAGTACTATATGTCAATGATTTAATTCTAATAGGTGATGAGAATCTGGTGAAATCTTACAAAGAGGATCTTGTAAGAGAATTCGAGATGAAGGACCTAGGGATCATGCATTATTTGCTTGGTATGGAAGTATGGCAAGGAGATGAAGGACTGTTTGTCTCTTAGGGAAAGTATGCCAATGAGATACTAAAGAAGTTCGACATGGAGAGAAAAAAACCCATGGAGACTCCTCTAGCAGGGAACTGGAGGAAGGAAGATGCTATTTCAGGTGAAGTAGTGGAGGCTACTATTTACAGGCATCTTGTGGGTTCACTTATGTACTTGATGAAAACAGGACTTGACATATGTTTTCTAGTTAACCAACTTAGTCAAGCATTGGTTAATCCAACCAAACTCTATTGGAAGGCAACTAAACATGTGTTGAGATACCTTAAAGGCACCACTCAGTTTGGTCTTTGGTATAAACGGATAGAGGGAGTGAAGCTACAAGGATTCACAGTTGCAGATTGGGTAGGGAATCCATCATACAGGAAGAGAACATCAAGGGGAATCTTCAGTATTGGGTCAGAAATAGTTTCTTGGTACAACAAGAAGTAGAGATTAGTTGCACTTAGTTCAACAAAAGCAAAGTACATGGCTGCTAGTCAAGCAACTTGTGAGGATATCTGGATGAGGAAGATCCTTGTTGGGTTATTTGGCTAGCAGATGGATCCTATAGTGATTTACTATGACAATCAAAGTTGTATCAAACTCTCTAAGAATCCCATTTTTCATGATCGGTCCAAGCATATAGAAATCCTGTATCACCATCTACGAGATTGTGTGCAGATGATAATCATGTTGTTGGAGTACATTCCTCTAGAGGAACAGGATGCAAACATCTTGACTAAGGCAATGTCAAGAGGCAAATTTGAGATCCATAGAGGCAGGATTGGGGTATTTGATAATCCCTTTCTTGTTGAGAGGGAGTGCGGAAAATGCAACAAGAAAATCTTGATATAATTTTGTCCTTGAATTAAATTAGGAATAAAATTGTAATTCCACATCACAAGACAACTTGTACGAGTTAATTTGACTAAGTTGGCTCATTTAATTTGAGTTAAGGGTTTAGCTAGAGTCATGTAGTGTGTCTCCTACATTATAGGATCCCTGGTTTAGTTTATTTTGAGTTGTAATTAATCAATTCAGTTTAACTGAGTTAAAGTCAGTTAAACTAGTTCCAACTGATGGAGGAACTAGTAGGAGGTCAGATAGTGGGGTGCTGCTTCATGTGTTTAACCAGTTAACTGAAGATTACCTCATAAATAACTCATGGATGATAGATCTGAGAGTTACCCAGTTGATATTGGAGTTCAAGGGCAGTGTACTATCAATTGTATAATCATCCAAATTGTACAAGTGGTGCATGTAGCCAGAGGAGGGCCTATGAGGATTGTGTGATTCCAATTGAAGAATTTGCCTAATTAATAGGGGCTAATTCCCAAGGAAACAACGTAAGGAAATAGGGACTCAGGCAAGTAGAAAATTGGTTAATTATTGGCCTAGGCTTGTCTATGTTGATCAGTGGTTATCATTGATGTCAACCTAAGCAACACCAGGGGCTACCCCGATCTTGCATGGGAATTTTGACTTGAAAAATTACTCTATTATGAGTCAAAGAACTTCTAGATGGATTATACTCGTCGAGATGTTTCCGTTGATATATGGTACGCCACGTAATTCTTCACGGTTTGAGAGATATTCATGTTTGAAGTTAGTAACCCAGTTAGTGAGCTAAAATCCCATGGGGTTGTGGCATGACACTCATAATTGGTTGTGGTCTTTGAATAGTCAATAATTAATAGTGTTTTTTCTCTACTAAAATCCCTCCAAATTTCACTTGTTGAGGACCCTCTCAACTCAAGACATTCATATAAATAGTGATCCTCACATTCCCCTCTAGTAGGGATTTTATGGCTTTAAACAGGTCATTGTGGAATTTTCGCTCTAATTTTTTTCTGCGAAGCTTCAGAAGCTGAAATTAAAATCCATTTGATCAAAGGTCTTGGTTCACTATATTTTCAGAGATATGATTTAAGGAAGTTATGGTTTTTGTAGGCTCCCGAATTCCATTTCAAACAGCGCCGAAGGTCGCAACAATGACACCTGACACTTCATATGATCTGATTCTCACCCTATGAGTGACCTCAGTTGAAGATTTAATAAACAAAAGTATTACAGACTCATGTGTTGGTGTGTGTTCTGTGTGATTGAAACAACAGATCAAGCAGATTGCCAATACACAAACATTTTGAATGGAAATACAATAGAGAAATACAGTAAGAAATACTAGACACACAACAATTTTTAATAAGGAGTTCACCCTAGTCTCCAGGGCTACATCTCCGGTCTAGCTTTAGTGGTGGCCTTGTTTTATTATGCCTTTAAGCACAAAATTACAATTGCAGGGACTCAATATGAGTTCTCCTAAAGTAGATTTTGCTTGGCATGGTGGTTCTTGGATTCCCCAAGCCACTTGGAGTACACAGACTCTTATTCTTCCTACCTGCTCTATGACTCTTGGTCTACAGTGGAAAGAGCCAATTGTGATGCTCAATCCAGATAGATTCCTCTATGGGAAGGCTTGATTCTTCAATCTCTTTGGTGCTCGATGCTGCCTGTGGTCAGCTCGGCCCTCTGTCTCCTCTCCTTGGCTTTACTGCTCTTTGTGCTCAGTCCTCCTCTCAGGGTTCACTGTTCACTGTCTCTCTTGGTCGTTTGGACTCTTCGATCTGAATCTCTCTTCTGATCCCCCGTTCACTGTCTCTGCTCATGGCTTTAGCCATTTGACCTCCGTGTCTGTTCGTTTCCTCTCCTTCCTGTGTCGATTTTCCTGTCTCATGTGTGCTTGGAATTCCCTGTTCAGCGTCAGCATAATGCTCAGGAAGTAGCCACGTGTCTCCATCAAAACTATGCCAGCCCACTTGTCGATTCGTTTCTTTCTCCACCGTGGCAGTCAACAGATTCCAAATCCTCTTAAATCATGGCTTAATCCCTTGTTAATTCTTCTCTGTCTATCGGGTGCAATCTCAACCATCCGATCTGGGCTCCTCTAGATCCAACGTCATTCGCACGTCAAGCGCGGTTGACTTGCTCAACCAATAACGCACGATCGCAGCGATTTTTCTCTCTCCTCCGCTGCCACGCGTCGATCACTGATTGTGATCGCTCCGCTTTCTCCAAAACCGCTTACCGTTCAAGGGCGTCCCCATCAAACCACCGGTTTCCAGGCTATGGGTCCCACCGTCGTACGTCGGTGATTTTTACCTTTTTCCGCCCGCGGTCCCTTGGCTCCGAATGTGACCAAGCGCTTAAACCCTACCATTTCAGCTCTGTTTGTCGAGCGATGCGCGTTAGCGCTTAACGTGCATCAAAAAATAACTCCTTTTCCCGATCCGGGGCTCCCAGGGGCCATTTGGACCTCCTGCGCAGTCTCCATGGGCCTCGGTCAGCGCGATTTGACCGAGGTCCTCATTGTTCCACGCCGGTTGCCATGGCCACTGGTTCAGGGTATTTTCGACTGTGGTTTGGATTCTTTAAGGATTTGTTCGACCTGTTTCAGTCACAATTCTATGACAGTCGTTTATGGATTCGATTCGGATCACGGCCTCCCAACTGAAAAGCTTTTAGACCACCAAAATTTGGTTTTCTTCAAGCATCGACTAAGTGAGGAAACTGCTGTCTCACTTGTCCAATCTCAATCCACTTTGCACTGCTCGGCTTCGAACCTTTAAACCCAATCCTGAGGTATTCCACCTGTCCACTGCGCGTCGTCCTCACCTTCCTGTCCAGCACTGTGTCTTCCTGTAACTCATTAAGGTATTCAGGTAGTAGGTCATCAACAGAAGGTAATTGACTTTGCTCTTCAGGGTCCTCAATCATTGAAAGTTCAAACAACCTCAAACAGTCTGCATTTACGACTGAGTAGATGTGCATGTAAGTTGGTAGATCAAGGCGAAAAGCATTCTCACCAATCTTCTCAAGTATCCTGAAGGGTCCACACCTGATAGGTTTTAGCTTCTTACCTTCACCTTGCATCCTGTCCTTGCTGATATACAGCCAGACTTGGTCTCCAACTTGAAAACTATGCTCCATCCGATGCTTATCATGCCTAGCCTTGTACTTGGCCTGGCTCTTTTCCTGCTATTCCTGTACTGCCTGATGGATCTCCTAGATCTATTCAATGAACCTAGTTGCCTTGTCCACATCACTATGTCCATCAAACTTGGTATTTTTACCAAAGACAAAATCCAAGGGAGACCTTGGTATGAAACCAAAATAGGTCTCAAAAGGTGATCTCTGTGTGGAAGAGTGTTTGGCTCTATTGTAAGCATGCTGCACATAACACAAGTGCTCATCCCAAAGCTTAGGATGCTTGCTACAATATCCTCTCAGTAGCTAGATCACCGTCGTTTTAACTACTTCTGTCTGGCCATCTGTTTGTGGATGAAAAGCTGTGCTTTTCTTTAATTTGGTGTCCATTAGTTCCCATAGACTTGACCAAAACTTCCCCACAAATCGGGTGTCTTGATCAGATATAATAGAAGTGGGTAACCCAAAATGAACCCATACATGTTCAAAGAAAAATTTTGCAGTTTGTTCAATTGTAATCTGTTTACTATAGGGTATTAAAATACACATTTTGCTTAACCTATCCACAACAACATATAGATAGTCGTGACCTTTCCTAGATTTAGGCAGTCCTCCCACGAAACCCATGGAAATGCTTTCCCAAGAGTGAGAAGGAACTGACAAGGGAGTGTACAAGCCTATTTCCTATTGCTGGGCTTGCTTTTAGCACACATAGTACACCCCTTTACATATCTAGAAACTGTCTCACTCATTCTTGGCCAATAGCAGAACATTTGCAGCTATGCAACTGTTTTACTTACCCCAAAGTGACCTGATATCAGAGAAGTGTGCACTTCCCTAATTATCTTTACTCTTTATGTTTGTGGAATGCAGAGTTTCCCACAATGATAAGAGTCGGTCCTTCACATGATAGTCCAATTCTTTCACTCTTTTGCCTTGACTCAAAGTTGCATACACATCTTTAAAGTCCATGTCTTGAGCATACTGTTCTATGTAGCTTTCATGCAGCACAAAATTATGCTTAAGTATGGTAGATGCATCTATAATGGGTCTAGATAACATATCTGCAACCTTGTTATGTATGTCCTTTTTATATCTGATGACTAAATGAATCTGTTGTAGAAAACCCATCCATCTGTAATGTCTTGATTGTTGCAGCTTAGTTTGGGAGTGTAGATATTGAAGTGGTTGATGATGAGTGTGTATTACTGTCTCTTTTCCCATTAAGTAATGTTTCCACTTTTTCACACTTTGAACTAACGCATACAATTCTTTATCATAGGTAGGATAGTTAACCATTGCAGGATTAAAAGTCTCAAAATGATAACATATGGGTTTATTGTGCTGTGTCAACACTTCTCCCATGGCATAGTCACTGGCATCAGTTTGGATCTCAAATGGTCTTTGTAAATATGGCAGTTCTAGTACAGGAGCTGTACTAATTTTTTCTTTCAAGGTGTCGAAGGCTTTCTGCTATTTGCCTCCCCACTGAAACACCTTGTTCAATCCTGTCAAAGCATGTAAGGGAGCTGTAATTTAGGAAAAATT
Organism: Pinus taeda; assembly: GCA_000404065.3. Lineage (NCBI taxonomy): Eukaryota > Viridiplantae > Streptophyta > Pinopsida > Pinales > Pinaceae > Pinus > Pinus taeda. The sequence goes on along the minus strand of APFE031512485.1, from coordinate 141,218 downwards.
TGAAATGAAATTCCTCCAATATTGTGCTGCTCCTAAGAAGCTTCTCACTTCTGTAGCAGACTTGGGCTTAGGCCAGTTCATGATGACTGCCACTTTAGAGGGATCTATTTTCAATTAACCTCCCCCTACTATATGACCCAAATAATTTAGAAAGGTTTTGCCAAATTCACATTTAGAGAGTTTAACATAAATTTTTTCTCTTTTCAAAACATCTAATGTCTGTTTAACATGCTTTAAATGTTCTTCCCACATTTTACTAAAAATTAGAATGTCATCCAGATACAAAATAAAAAAATCATCAAGAAAAGGTCTGAGTACATCATTCATTAATCTCATGAAAGTAGCAGGGGCATTGGTCAAGCCAAAAGGCATAACCAACCATTCATATAATCCCTGCTTTGTTTTGAAAGCAGTCTTCCATGCATCTTTCTCTACAACTCTGACCTAATGGTATCCACTGTGAAAATCTAGCTTGGTGAAATAAACAACTTCCTTCACTTGATCTAAAAGATCATCTATGCGAGGAAGGGGATAACGATTTTTGATTGTTATCTTATTTAGTGCTCGGTAATAAATGCACATTCTCCACGAGCCATCTTTATTTCTCACCAAGACGATTGGTGACCCACATGGTGATGTGCTAGGCCTGATGAACCCTTTCTCGAGCAACTCCTGCACCTGCTTCTTGATTTCAACATTCTCTAAAGCGGACAACCTGTACATCATAATGTTAGGCAAAGGAACATCTTGCTGCAAAATAATATCATGGACCATTCCCTTTTTGGGTGGCAGACCTTTAGGTTCTTGAAATAAGACATCATACTCTGAAACAATCTTTTCTATATCAGTTTGCTGATCAGCATTACAACATTCAAATATTTTGGTCTTATCAGGTGTCTTTTCCTTTACAACCATCAGTAAGAACTGTTTGCATGAATTTATCATTCTTTTCATCTGTCCTGAGTTTATGAGAGTGTAATTATTCTTGAGCTTGTGAGCTCCTACAAAGTATTTGATTCCATCTTTGACAAGTAGATACTTGTTCTCAACTCTATAGAAAATAACTTTTCTATCATACAAGTAAGGACTTCCTAAAACAATTCCACATATATCCTAAGGAATTACATCTAACTCAACCTCATCTACAAATGCTGACCCAAAAGAACACTTGAGTTTGCACTATCTAGTCACTTGTAGTTGTGCTTTATCATTCAACCATCCTAATGGGTATGGTTTCTTATGAGGTGTAGTTGTTAATCCCAATTTCTTTACAATTGCTTCAGAAATTAGATTTACTTGTGAGCCACTATCAAACAAAGTATCAATATTTTGATTTTTGGAAATGACTCGAATATGGAAAAGCTCATGTTTTTTTCTCTCATGTTCTTCGTCAATGACAGATTGAGCAGAATTACTTGTAGATGCTTCAGAATTCTTACCTTTTATACCTGTGGCTACAATGATTGTTTCATCTCATGAGTCTGACCCCAAATATTTCTGAATAGCTACAACATCCTTCTTCTTCTTGCCCTCAGACTCTTAGGCCTCAGCTCTGGATGAAGAATCCAACAGTGCTCATCATCATGCCCCTCCTTTTTACAGTGAGTGCATGAAGCTTTGCCTTTTTGTGCAGTGTTAGCCTTCATTTCTTTCCACTTCTGCTTTCTTTTCTCCTTACTCTTGCTTACAGTGGGTTGGGATGGTCCCCCAACTTCTGGATTTCCATTCTTTCCTCTAGCTTCTAGATGAGTAGCTTGTAAAGATACCTCATCTATACTAGTGGGATTAAACATGAGGATGGTATGCCTCATGTAGCTGTGTAGACCACCAATGTACTTCAAAAAAGTTTCTGGTGAGTCTAATGAGATTCCTAACATCAATGCTCTCTTTCTGAATGCTTGAGTATACCCTTGCACACTTTGCCCTTTCAACTGCCGAAGAGTTTTCCAACTCATCATGGCTTGTTGCATGTAGGCCAATGGATAGAACTGCTTTCTGATGGCAGAGACAAAGTCACTCCAGACAGAGATAGTCTTACCATGCTTCTTCACATCAGCTTGGGTTCTACCTTCCCACCAAACCAAGGCAGTGCCTCCTAAGCGTAGGCTTGCATGCTGAATCTTCCTCCTATATTAGTCTATGTTTTGTACCCTTCAATACACATCAATTTTTCTAATCCAACTGTCCAACTTTTCAACATTTAGCTCTCCATCATATATAGGCAAATCAAATTTGACATACAATTTAATCAAGGATTCTTTCTTATTATGCACAGGGCTACTAAGAGGTGTAGGAAAGCTTTCTTATTTTCCCTTTCCTTTAGAGTGGTCATGAGAATGAGATTCATCTTCTTCGTTATCTTGTTTAGAGCCTGATGAATCTTCATCCTTATGCTTTCTAAAGTGCCTATACATTTCTTCTACCATCGACTTCATAGCTAGGAAACTTTCTACGAACTGGGGGTCTGGCCCTGTAGAACCCTCTTCTGACATTGTCTTCCGAGAGTAGACTCTCGCAATTTCAGGATTAGTTTCCCCCAACTCTCCTTCTCCTAATTTGAGCTTTGATCTAGTGATCATTCATGGCTAAACCAACACAAGCTTGTCTAACCTTACAACTTGGAGCTCTGATACCACTTGATCTAATTCTCACCCTATGAGTGACCTCAGTTGAAGATTTAATAAACAAAGGTATTACAGACTCATGTGCTGGTGTGTGTTCTATGTGATTGAAACAATGGATTGATCATATTGCCAATACACAGACATTTTGAATGGAAAGACAACAAAGAAATACAGTAAGCAATACTAGACACATAACAATTTTTAATAAGGAGTTCACCCTAGTCTCTAGGGCTATGTCTCCAGTCTAGCTTCAGTGGTGGCCTTGTTTTATTGTGCCTTTAAGCAGAGAATTACAATTGCAGGGACTCAATATGAGTTCTCTTGAAGCAGATTTTGCTTGGCAGGGTGGTTCTTGGATTCCCCAAGCCACTTGGAGTACACAGACTCTTATTCTTCCTACCTGCTCTGTGACTCTTGGTCTACAGTGGAAAGAGCCAACTGCGATGCTCAATTCGGACATATTCCTCTATGGGAAGGCTTGATTCTTCAATATCTTTGGTGCTCGATGTTGCCTGTGGTCAGCTTGACCCTCTGTCTCCTCTGCTTGGCTTTACTACTCTCTGTGCTTAGTCCTCCTCTCAGGGTTCACTGTTCATTGTCTCTCTTGGTTGCTTGGACTCTTCGGTCTGAATCTCTCTTCTAATCCCCCGTTCACTGTCTTTGCTCATGGCTTTAGCCATTTGACCTCCGTGCCTTTTCATTTACTCTCCTTCTTGCGTCGATTCGCCTATTGCCTGTGTGCTTGGAATTCCCTGTTCGGCGTCAGCTAATGCTCAGGAAGTAGCCACATGTCTCCATTGGAACTGCGCCAGCCTGCTTGTCGATTCATTGCTTTCTCCACCATGGCGGTCAATGGATTCCAAATCCTCTTAAATCACAGCTTAATCCCCTATCAATTCCGCTCTATCTATCGGGCGCAATCTCAGCCGTCCGATCTGGGCTCCTCCAGATCCAACGTCATTCACACGTCGAGCGCAGTTGACTTGCTCGACCGATAATGCGCGATCGCGGTGGTTTTTCTCTCTCCTCCACTGCCACGCGTCGATCGCTGATTGTGATCGCTCCACTTTCTCCAAAACCGCTTATCGTTCAAGGGCGTCCTAATCAAATCGCCGGTTTCCAGGCCGTGGGTCCCACCATCTTACGTTGGTTCTTTTTACCTTTTTCCGCCGGCAGTCCCCTGGCTCCCAACGTGACCAAGCACTTAAGCCCTACCATTTCGGCCCTGTTTGCCCAGGGATGCACGTTGCGCATCGAAAACCAGCTCCTTTTCCCGATCCGGGGCTCCCAGGGGCCATTTTAACCTCCTGCGCAGTCTCCATGGGCCTCGGTCAACGCGCTTTGACCGAGGTCCTCGTCGTTCCACGCCGGCTGCCATGGCCACTAGTTCAGGGTGTTTCGATTGTGGTTTGGATTCTTCAAGGATTTGTTTGACCTGTTTCAGTCACAGTTCTATGACAGCCGTTTATGGATCCGATTTGGATCATCATACAAGTTCACTCTATTGAACCAATATATAATCAGGTCATTGTGGGAGATTGGGAATAACTCTTTCTTAAAGAATCCAATCTTGATCATATTTGTGGGGTTGGAAAGAGGACTTATAGGGCTATCACAGGACAAAATTTCAGACCCTGGAGATCCGAAATTACATAGATACAACATATTCAATATCGAGCTCCTAGAAATCAAGAAAAATCATGCATTAAAGGATCACTACAGTAAGGACCACACATTAACAGTCAAGGGTAAGTCTCCTACAACAAGGTATGTATGATTAGTGTTTACATTTGAATTTTGACTATCATCTCTAACATATGTTTCTTCACGACAATGTAATTATATACAAGGACTTAGTTATATCTCTATGTATCTATATGTCACACTTAGTTTTTCGGATGTCCTATTCTTGATACTACACATTTGATGCTACATATTCTTGATGCTACACCAAGTCTGCTAAATCTATATGATGTTGTAAGTTCATGTTACTTGTCTTGTCATAGTTGATAGAATGGTCTCTATTGTTGTACTTAGAACTTGGTCCATCACAAGTCTAGGGTGTGTCATCAATTTTTATTGTATATATATTTAGGTTAGTTTTGGATACAATCTTTCATAGATTCCAGGCCTATATCAAGAGAGAGAGTCTTTTTCTATCATTACAACAAGTCAACAACAAAAGTGACAAGTACACTTCAAGTATGCATTGTAATTTTAATTTGTATTTATTCATTATTATGCACTTACATGTGTTTTGCACACAAAGGTAAGTTGAAAGGTATTTTGTTTTGGGATTGGTTTCAAGGGGCAAATTTTGCATGTAGGTAGAAGACGATCCAAGTACAAGATCAAGCAAGAATTCAAGAGCAGAAGTATCAAATCAAAGGAAGCATTGCAGCGGGACATCCTTGAAGACATGACATCCATCTAGATATTGTGAAGTATTGTTAAGGCCAAGAGTCATCATTGTAAAGTTGTAAAAGAGTCATTTATAAAAGAGTAATCATTGCGAAAGAGTCATTTTTAAAAGAGTCATCATTGTAAAGTTGTAAAAGAGTCATTTGTAAAGGAGTCGTCATTGTAAAGATTGTAAAAGAGTCATTATGCCTAGAGTCGAAGAGGCAGTGTTGGGAGGTATAGGAGTCACTGTTGGGATGATGTCATGGTTGGGTTGTAGGTCATAGAGTGATTGGGTATTTGGTCAAGTACATGGAAATAATTGTACCTCTTATTGTATCGTGGATTGTTGTCCCTGGTTTCGGAATCCATAATCTTGTCTTATTTAAGTTACTATAGGGTGGCAGGGAGGTGCTAGGCAGGTGTATGAAGTCGCCTACAAGTTGGCACTTATGAACACTTTAGGGTGGTAGGGTGGTTCTAGGATGAGTTATGGCTCACTAAGGTGTTGGGACATCCATTCAGTTGATTCTTAAAGAAACCAGGGCATTGGGGCATCCTTTCAGTGGGAGCTGGAGAATAATGATTTTCTAGAATTCTACAAAGTTGTTGCTTTAATTTTAGTTGGGGATGAAGATTAAAGAATTTATTAGAAAATCATTTAGTGGTTTTTGACATGGAGGGGGTTTTCCACCTAAAATTCTTGTGCCTATTGTGTTCTTTTATTTATTGTTATTACTGCATAAACATTAATAATAATTGAAGATTAATTAATGCTCTGAAAATATTTAAAAGTGCTAATGTCTAAGGAATATTGGTTCATCCCCCCCTCAATATTTCCAACAGTCTAGGAAGCTGCGAGACAGATAGAGATAGTGCATAGGTTGCTTGGGCTAGAGCAAAGCATTGTAATATTCTCATATTTTTTGACTAATGCAATATACAGATAGCATGGGTTTTTAGCCGTGGCTTTCCCCAGGAAATCACTGTGTAATGTGTTGATTGAATTCTTTCTCTTGTATATTTCATGATATATCAATGAATTAATTGTTTCTGCTGATGAGTAGAGTAGATTCAAGTCTTTTTGTTTTAGAAAATCACATAGGTAGTTTGAATCTACAAGGAATTTCTACATTGGATGACCATGTGGATATAACCTACAAAGTATCATTGTGTACTAGATGCATCTTTATATATTACCTCTCTACATCATCAATCAGATAAACCCCATTATTTCAAAAGTCATTTGGGTTGGCTCAAATGTTGTTAAAAAGATTCATCTTGTTAGGTTGGAGGGCTTCTCTAAGAAGAAAGAGGTAGGGAGATGGGGTATAAAGAATATAAAGAAATTTGGGTGGGCATTGGGGGTAAAAATCTTGTGGCAAGCATTATATGGGGACAAAATATCATAAAGGAGAAATACGTAACGAATCAGACCATGATTGAGTGGATAAAGGATGGGGTCCAGGCTCCATGCTCAATTTATTACATTTTGACTGGTTTGATGAGAATCAAACATTGGTTTATTGGGACTTGAGGTGGTAGATTGGTTTGGGCTTACTGGTGGAGATTGGGCTGAATCGTATTAAGGGATTCACTAGAAATCACACCTTGTCTATTTTTCTTATCAAATATGTCCATAATTTGGGCATTTATTATATTAATCAAATACAAGTGACAATTGAGTCCACATTTCCATCCTATTTGGATTAGCTCGAAGGATTAGAGCATATATGGGAAATTAGCCAAGAACTGAGACAAGTACATTCACAACTTATTAATGGATGGCATCACATTAGGAGGGAAAGAGGATAAATTCACTTGGGAGTGGAAAATAGTACAAGGGCAGATCAATATCAAAGATGCTTACAAGGGCTTCATTGGACATGGTAGATGCATATTGTGTTTGCGGGCCCTCGATGATTTGGCACATATATTCCTTACCTGCCTATTTTTGTTCTCCAACTGGACATGTGTACTAAACACCTTATTTTTTTTACTGTTTGGAATACAATATCCATGGAAGCATGCATTCTGGATTGGATGAGAGAATACAAGGTATATCGTACTCTTCCATTTTACATTATGTGTGGCATTTGGAGATGTAGGAATGCACACATTTTCGGAAATAAACCTTTGGATATCTACAACACAAGCTTAAAGAATTGTGCATATTTTAATGTAATTGGGTATGTAGTAGGAATGGGATCTTTGAGATACATCCAACTTGTGGATATATGTGGTAGATACCCTATGGGGTTTTTGACGAGGCTGCAAAGAATAATTCATGTGGTTGTAGGTGATACATTATCATAAGGATGAGTCAATTTTTCCATTTCTGTCAGAACAATGGGGTTGGCACCAACAGTTGGTGGAGATCATATCACTGTGAGGTGTCTTATATTGTGCTAAATGGTTATCCATTGAGAAGGTGGAAATATTTGGAGATTCTAAAGTGGTTATAGATTGGGCCTTGAAAAAATCTACATTCAAACCTCCTTTACTTTCGAATTAGATGTAGATAATTATGACGATGGTTGAACATTTCAGAGGGTTGAACTTTGCCCATATATATAGGGAACAAAATGGAATGAAAAACACATTATCAAAGGTTGGGCACAAATACCATCCTAGGGAGATCAACTATTTTGCTTACTCCAATGATCGATATCAAGGATATGGAAAAGTTCATTTCTCATAATTTCCTCTATTGGATGTGGTACTTTTTGTAATTCCACTATTAAAACTAAATCCTGATGTGTTGATGTGAACATAATAGTATATATCTCGCTAGAATGATCTTTGATAATAGATGCAATACTAGGTAATACGAAAAACAATACACTAGAGTATGATGTATTTGAAGTGACATTTTAACATAGGTAAACATTCATGTTATATATAATATAAAGCCTATTGGTTCTCTCAAAAAGAAAAAAGTCAATGTTCATGCAACCCTTATCAATATCTTGCATTAAACCCTTGTAAAGTTCATCCATGGATTCATGATGCACATATTATAGTGGTTGAATATTTATGTTTATTTCTTCCGATTTGCTGTTTATTTATCAATAAAAAAATTGATTTTATAATAGTTGAAATACATTGGTGAGCAATAAATATACACTTATTTAATGGTGTCTAAAGTTAGTAGTTGAAAAATAGATTAACATGAAAAAGAAATTCTATGAGAATTTGTTGCAATATGGGAGACTTATCAACTGAGTTGTAAATTTAGAAGGTTTCTAATATTTAAAACATTGGCATTTAATTATTGTTAATAGCAAAAAAATATGTTTACATTTTTTCCAAATTATTATATAAGGATTTAAAATTTAATAATGTGTTAAAATTTATGAATCATTTTCAACAATTAAGTTACACACATGTATATATTTATTATTATTATTTTTATGGAAAATATTGGGAAGATTGACTCGAAGGGACCACATCCTGTTAGGTTAAATTAGTAGAGCCTAACTCTGAGGGTGTAGAGGAGAAATGGACACTGTGACTTCTCAACCGATGAGTACTTAGCAACGAGAACTTGACTAATTAAAATAACCTTCAACCCAATATATAATATAAATATAATATATATATATATATATATATATATATAATATATATATATATATATATATATATATATTATATATAGTATATATAATATATATATATATATATATATATATATAGATTAGATAGATAGATAGATATAGATAGATATATAGATATAATGTTTTTTTTGTACGATAAAAAATATTTCATTTATTTTGATATAGAAAGAAAAAAAAGAAACTATTTTATTTTGGTATATGATTAAAATTTACACAATTTTCAAATGAATGATTCGATGAAAATGTTTCGATGGAAATGTTGATAATTTACATGCATGTTCAATATTTCAAATTTTAGGAGCTTCTAAGATCTGTAACAAATTTAACCGCATTTTCATTTTGCAACCAATTCTTGTGTTAATTGTTCTTTGATAATATTTGTAGTCCCAGAGAAATGAGCCTGCCTTTATCAAATGGAAAGTATGATAACATTTTTCGATTGTAAGGTTTTAATGTGGCAAATATTGTCTATTGGTTTTTCCTTTTCTATTTTGTTGGTTTGTTTATGAACTACCAACTTTTGTGTTTACACACTATTAAATGGGTGTATTTGTTGCATACTAGTGTACCTATGATTTAATTTCTTTTAATAGGGATGTGAGTGGATAACCACATGAATATAACCTTTGAACATGCAACTCTTACTGCATTGAATCCTTGTAAAGGTCATTCACGACTTCGTGATGTGCATATGATCTTCTAACCTTAATACATTTGTTTTCTTTGCTTATGAAATATCAATAAGACTTTAAGATTTATGTTCTTCAACAACATGGTTTTTTCTTCATGTTCATTTATACTTTAGGTTTTGTTAAATAAATACTTTATTATGCATATTCTTTACTTTGTATTTTATATTAAGAAATATTGAATAAACAAATTCATGTATGTATAAGAGGGTTTCAATAACATTACTAGCTCTTGTGTTGTGGTTAGCCACAATTTTGGAGTATGCTGGTCCAAAATAGTAGCATAAAGTCTAAATCATAACATGTTATATATGATAACATAATATCATAAGGATATTTAAGCAATATAGTTTGTTGATAACTAAAATAAACTACAAAATTGATAATATTGACTAACAAGCGAAAACTACAAAAAATAGAATGGAAAACCCATTAGGGAAAAACCATGGTGAAAGGATTAGAGCTTTTATTATTTTTTTTCCAAAGAAAAAACTATAATTTAATACAGATTTCCAAACAAAATTACATTTAGCAAATACACCATGGATTAATGCATTAGTCAGGAAACCCTAGGTTCGAAAACTAAGGCCAAAGAGCTGTAAAAACAAAAACATGGGCACACAGGCCCGCCAATGAAAACCCTAGAGGGTAACATTATTGGTAATATTTGCATTGATGCCATTGATCACATGGATGTTAAATTGGTGATAATTTATGATTGAATGCAAAACAATGAAAGTGATGTGAAGTGCAAAGGCTATGCTAATCAATGCAAAAGCTAAACATTGTCAAATGGAACATAAAAGATTGAGACACAAGCTGAAAAATATATGTTTTCATTAAATAGAAAATGTATGATATAGGATAATCATTACTGGTTAAGTTGTTTTATTTCAACTCTAGTTTATGTTACAAATTGTTTTCAGAAATGAAAATGAAGAGACAAGCTTATGAACAATTTTTTGAAGAGCAAGAGACAATGCCTCATTTCATATTCATGCAAAGAATACAAACAACCACTAAGGATTTCTTATAAAATATATAATGTGGAATGGAAAAGGGGTTTTTTGAGGAAAAACAATCTGCATAAGAAAGTTGATGAGAAGCAACAGAAGAGACACAAAGTGGAAAAGGAGAAGCAATGCAATAATAGACTTGATATCAGAATTGTAAATGAGGTAACCAACATTTGTGACTTGATGTTTTGTTTCAGATATTTTTTCCCCTTTCTATGTTGTACCTTGAAAAAGAACAGGTTGTAGCCTGTTGAGGTAGGAGCCTCCTTTGGGTTGTAGCTTGCAGAAAATTTGTGGGATTTGGATCTTCCTTTGAGGTAGGAGCCTACAAAAATATGATGTCATAAGGAGTAGCGGCTTGCCTTCACATCACTTTCAGCCTAAAATTTATGGTTTTCTCCCTTCAGGGTTTCCACTTATATCTAGTGTCTTCATGTGTTGGTTCTTGAATGCTGTGTGAATGCACTTGAATTTTTGATAAATAAATATACAAATTTCTCCCTTTGACACCTGCAAAATAAATTCAATAATAATAGAGCACGAACATGAACCATTAGCTGCATAAGAAGAAAATTAAGTTGAGCAAAATTAAAGTATTTTGAATTATTGATTCACCCCCCTCTCAATAATTCCCAATCATAAATATGAAACATCTACAAATCCCAAGAATGGGCCACAAAAACCTTGAAATAGGCGACCATAAAATTAGCAAATGAGGAAAATCTAAGCATGTAGGCCCTCCGAAAACCAAAATAGGGAGAAACAATTCTAAACCGATAATCCACCAACACAACGTGACTGTAGAAAATAAAAATACTATCTAGAGACCCACACTAAAGAGACAACCAATGGACCAGCCCAATGCCATGCCAAGACCTTGAAGAGGATGACAGCCAACATAAAGAAGGTTTAAATGTGGTGAGGGAAGAAAAAAATGCAGCTTGATCGTGAGAACCACAACAAAATCTAGGCTGGAAGTGCATTGACGCAAGAGACCACTAAAACAAGAGCTGCCACAAAGAACCCCTTTCAAACGATGACCAAAAGAACTATTGGGGAGGGCAATAAATAAGGTTTTTTGTAGATGGCCACCCAAGAAACCCCACTCCTTCAACTTCCATTGTGGAAGGCAACACAAAAAATAAATCCGTAGGTAACAACCCCGACGACAAAAGGTTAGCAAGCAACATAACAAAACCATGAACCAGGCAGACCCTGTAGAGAAAAAACCCTCCACGACAACAATGAGACATGGAAGAGATGAGGCATGAAGCAAGAACATGGCAACTAGGTTTAGCTGCCTCAACATGTTCCTCAATGCCTAGGATTAGAGATTTTATTAAAATAATAATAGATCCATTATATTCACTCGCTTCTCACTCACACACTTATTTTATATCTGTACAAATAAACTTTATTAGAATACCATGGGACAATACCATGGGTGTAGACAACTCATTTGACTCCTTAGGTAATATTTTGGAAGTATGAAGAAGTCAAATATTTTATATTTTATTTTACTTTGATTCGGTCTCACACCTAACAATCTCCCATTTGGAGACCAAATAAAAGTTTGAGTGAATATTTTTGTCAATGTTTCTCTTTCCTTGCTAATAATCCTTCCCCAAGATGCATTTTATCATGTTTGCAATATCTATTCAAGGTTCTACAAAACTATTTCTTATCCCTTGGAAAAATCTTGTTAACATATCAACTTGATTGTCTCCAATGTGTATTTTTTATTAGGTGTGAGACCAAATCAAAGTAAAACGAAGTATAAATATTTTGACTTCATGCTTCCAAAATATTACAAAAGGAGTCAAGTGATTTATCTACACCCATGTTATTGTAATAAAGTTTATTTTTATGGGTATAAAATAGGGGTGTGACTAAGAAGCGACTAAATGTAACAAATCTATTGTTATTTTAATAAGAGTTATAATCTTTTTTTCATGGTTTTTTTCATAAATTTTGTTTCTAGTAAACTTGTTGATTTGTATTCAATTTTGAACTCTACTATTTTTTATTAACATAAATTTTTATTAACATGTATTTTTATTCACAATTGTTCTTAATAAAAAGACAAAAGAAAAAAAGAACTGAATACAAATAGACAAATTAACTCATAAAAAATATTCTATTGGAGACAAAATTTACATGGAAAACCCATTCAAGAAAAACCATGGGGAAAGGATTAGAGATTTTATTAAAATAACAATAGATCCATTATATTTACTCACTTCTCATTCACAACCCTATTTATACTAGAAAAATAAACTTTATTACAATACCATGGGTGAAGATAACTCACTCGACTCTTTATGTAATATTTTGGAAGCATGAAGAAGTCAATATTTTATATTTTATTTTACTTTGATTCAGTCTCACACCTAACAATCTCCCATTTGAGAACAAATAGAAGTTTGAGTGAATATTTTTTTACAATGTTTCTGTTTTCTTATTACCAATACTATCCCATGATGCCTTTCATCATGTTTGCAAATCTCAAGTCAAAGTTCCACAAAACTGTTGCTTATCCCTTGGTAAAATATTTGTTAACATATCTGTGGTATTGTCTTCAATGTGTATTTTCTCCAATAGTAGTAGCCCATCATCTAACACTTGACGAATCCAATGGTATTGAAAATCAATGTGCTTTTCCTTAGAATGATATGTTGGGGTTTTTGCTAAATGAATGGCTTTGATTGTCACATGTAGTACACATTTATCTTGTTTTATTCCCAACTCTCCTAAGAATCACTACACCCACATATAATTTAAAGTTTCCGTGGTAACTATGTATTTTGTCTTTGTTGTGGAAGGGGCTACGACTTTCTGCAGTCTAGACATCGAAGACATTGTTGTACCTATAAAAGTATATAAGTAACCAGTGGTGGACTTTCTAGTATCCACATCTCCAACAATAATTGCATTTCTTTAACTTGCAAGAACAACATTACTATTATTATTATTTTTAAACCTTGGTGAATCGGTAAGAACAATATTATTATTGTCAAAACATAAACAATAATTACTAGTACCCTTGAGATAACTCAAAATCCATTTACTGCTTGCAAATGTTGCTGGTCTGGATTTACAAGAAACCTACCCAGTACTCCCACTGAATGTGTAATATATGGATAGCTACATACCATGGCATTGTTCAAGTTACCAATCGCTAAAGAATAGGGTATTTTATTCATTTCCTCCTCTTTTTCATTATGAGGGTACAAATCAACACTAAGTTTGAAGTGTCATGCTAGGGGTATACCAATTGTTTTGACATCCTTCATATTGAACTTATCTAACACCTTCTCAATACATTTTCTTGTGACAATCACAATTTTTCTTTTCTTTTTGTCACATATGATCCTCATGCCCAATATTTGTTGTGTTGGACCTAAATCCATTATTGCAAATTGACTGCCCAAATCTATCTCCAACCTATTGATCATGTTCTTATCTTGTCCAATAATTAGCATATCATCCACATACAATAATAGTATAATATATATATATATTTTTGTCATACCTCTTGATGTAGACACAATGATCAACCTCTATTATTTTGAAGCCATGATCCAACATAAATGAATCAAATTTATTGTACCATTGGCGAGGTACCTGTTTTAGAACAAAAAGACTATTTTTCAACCTATAGACAAGGCTCTCCTTACCTTTTATCTTGTATCATTCCAATTGCACCATATAAGTTTCCTCCTTCAATTCTCTATGAAGGAACATTTTCTTCACATATAATTGTTCACATTACGAGTCTAAAGAAATGGCAAGACAAAGGCTAACTCTTATTGATGACATTTTAACAACAAATGATTTTTTGTTGTTGTAAAGTCAATACCTTCTTTTTGGGAAAATCCCTTCACTAGAGTCTTGCTTTGTATCTTTCCTCCTCTTCATCCTCATGATTAATCCTGTATAACTAATTTTTTTTAGGGAATTTATTCCCTTTGGAAGCTTTACTTACCTCCCAAGTTTTTTTTTTCTATAATAGAGAATCCATTTCTCACACCATTACTTTCTTCCACTTTCTGTTAGTTTCCACTTCATAGGCTTCTTGAAGACAATGAGGTTCACCTTCATCAGTTAGCAAAATACAATTTGATGGAGAATATACTTGGGAGGGATTATGAGGCCTAGTAGACATGCACAACAAACCAACTGTGGTGGTGTGTTTTTTGGTTGAATCACTTCTTGTTGTTGTCCATCATTTCCCACTTCTTGTTCATCATGTTCTTGAATTTGTTTCCCAAATTCTTGCAATAGTGGGATATTTTATTGCTAATATATAAGCCTTTCAATCATTTTCTTTACCTCCATATCACTTGTATGCCTTTTATACATCTCTAATTCATTGAATATTACATCAGTGCTTCTAACAATTTTGTGATTAACTGGATCCCATAGACAATAACTAAACTCACCATTCACATATCCCAAAAAAATACATTTCATTGGTTGATAATCTAATTTGGTTCTATTCTCTTTGGGAATATGCATAAATGTTTCACATCGAAAGGTTTTAGGTGAGAATAATTTACCTCCTTATTGATATAAACTTGTTCAGGAATACCATTGTATAGGGATGTAGAAGGTGAGTGATTGATGAGGTAACAAGTTGTCCTTACTGCTTCTACCTAGAAATACTTTCCCATTTAAAAATTTGACAACATACATCTCAACTTCTCTATGATAATGTGATTCATCCTTTTTGTAGTACCATTTTCTTGGGGAATACTAGGGACCATATTATCATGTTTAATGCCAAATTTGTTACAATAATTATTGAATACATTAGAGAAATACTGTCCACCATTATTTGTCCTCAAACACTTGAGCAATTTGTTAGTATCTCTTTTAACAGCAACATGGAATTTTGAAATATCTCAAACACCTCATCTTTACTTTTCATAGGGCAGTTCCTAACCTTCCTAGATGCATCATTTATGAATGTGACAAAATAAGAGGCTTCTCCTAAATACTTAATGTTCATTGGATGAAACACATTAGTGTGCATTAATTCTAATAAATTTGTTTTTCTTTCATGGCCATCTCTCATAAAAGAAACTCTCTACTATAAATACAATTCTCACAAAGATTAAGTTCATAGGATTTCAAACTTGGAAATATATTTTTATTGACAAGAATTTATAGGCTCTTTTCACTCATGTTGCCCAAGCACTTCTTCCATAACTCCACCATTATCTGTCCTCGAACACTTGAGCAATTTGTTAGTTTCTCTTTTAACAACAAAATGGAATTTTTGAAATATCTCAAGCATCATATTTACTTTTCATAGGGTAGTTCCTAACCTTCCTAGACGCATCATTTATGAATGTGACAAAATATGAGGCTTCTCCTAAATACTTAACATTTATTGGATGAAACACATTAGTGTGTATTAATTCTAATAAATTTATTTTTCTCACCATGACCACCTCTCATAAAAGAAACTCTCTACTATAAATACATTTCTCACAATGATTAAGTTCAAAGGATTTCAAAATTGGAAATATATTTTTACTCACAAGATTTTTTAGGCCCTTTTCACTCATGTGGCCCAAGCACTTATGCCATAACTCTGTTGAGTTTCATTCTTTTGCAACAACCAAATCTAATATCTTTTTTGCTGCCCTCATTGTATATAAAGTTCATGTCTTGAATCCTTTAGCTATGACCAATGACCCTTTACTAATTTTGCAGTGACATTTCCCAAAGGTTGTGGAGTAGCCTTCATCATCCGTTAACCTTGATCCATACATCTCCCACTCCAACAATATTACAAAAATGATTATTTCCTAAATGTACTTTACCATGATCACCTGTTTCATATGTAATAAAATTATTTTTACATGGGGTCAATGGTGAGATGCCCTAAAGTCAAGTACCCAATCCATGTTACTGTTGGAAGTATATAAACATGCTTCTTCTACTGAAACAGTAAATAAAACATCAATTTTAGAAGCTAAAACAATGTTCTCACCTTCATTTGTGCTGTTTGATTTTTGATTTGTGTTGGTTGATTTTTGTTCTTTCTATTCCTTATTCCAAAACAAACAATCCTTTCTAAATCCTTGTTTTCCACAATGAAGTAAAGTAGGCATTCTTTGCTAAGTGTTGCCAAATTATAGAAATGGCCTTCCTATCCAATGACTTCCAAGCTTCATTTGTCATTGTTGGGGGTTTCTTTGTCACTCTTTCAATTGGAAAATATTGATCCTTCATAATCAACATATCTTTCATTTGTGATTTCCATAGGGCAAAATTAGCCCCATTCAACTTCTCCATATCATTGATTGTAGTAGTGTTCATATTGTTGACCTAACTTACATCATTAACAAAAAAAAACTTTCAACTATCATACTAGTTGTTAGTAAGATACAACAAAGAAAACAAATTGAACATAAATAAGTTAACTCATAAAAAATACTCTATTAGAGACAAAATTTACATGGCAAACACATTCCAAAACAACCATTGGAAAGGATTAGAGATTTTATTAAAATAACAATACATCCATTACATTCACTCATTTCTCACTCACACACCTATTTTATACACCATGGGCCCAATACCATGCCACAATACCATGGGTCACCAATACTATGGGTGTGATCCATTACATTCACTTGCTTCTCACTCACATCCCTATTTTATATCTGAAAAATAATTTTTATTACAATACCATAGACCCAATATCAATAAATTTTATTACAATACCATGGTTACCAATACTATGGATATGACTCCTTCCATATTTTACTTTGATGCAATAAAATGAGGTACTATAACTTAATTATTTTTTATAATTTTATAATTAATTAATTTATAATAAAAACTATATTTTAGGTTATTTTTTAGTTTTAAATTTTAAAAAAGTTTGATATGTTTTTTGTTTTGTTTTTTTTTTTTCATTAATCTCATACTCATACCATATAAAGTACTCTTCAAACAAGGTACACCCCAGACTGGTCACAAGATAAAGAAACTTTGAAAAAATATCTGTTAGTCACCCCAGAAAAGGAGAATGTCGTGTGGCTCGACACCACTACGAGCGCATTCACGTACAGACCAAACTAACCGAAGTCCACCATGAAACCCTAAACCTCACACTTTGCTTCCATCTCGCCACTCATTAAAAAACTTCTACAGAGTTGAATTACACGATATAAATAAGAAATTAAAATACACACTAATCACTTCATGGCTTGAACATAAACCAAGGACATCACATTATTATAAGCCAATGGAAACTTGTAATTGGTTCACATTAGTTATTAGTGAAAGGACATATAAAGAATCTCACCTTAATGGCTCTAATCATAAAAACCATAAAATCTTTCAAATTCTTATTACAATTTGGGGTGATATCCTTCCATTATGCATACATAAAATGCAACAAAGAAATAGATAATATATATGAATAAACATTCCTTTCATCTTCCTCATACATCTCTATTGCTATGGGGTGATATGGGAATTGGGGAAAGATTGTGAAGTCTAGGAACACCATAACCTTAAAATAAAATCACTTTTAATCTAATCTTCATAAAAAACGCTTGAAACCACTTATGACTAGTGTACTTATTTAGAATCTTATTATAATCCTATTAAGCATAAAAAATTCAAGATAATGGAACTTTACACAGTGATAACATAAGATAGTTCAAGATAATGGAACTTTACAGAATAATAACATAAGATAGTCCAAGATAATGGAACTCTACATAATAATATTATACATATTTTTAAATGTTCACTTCGATGTAATATTTAATGTAACTTTTTATTTGAAATTGACGAAAGTTATCTATATTTTCCAATTTTTTTTTATACAATATTGATATTTACATATATAATATATATTTTTATATATTATATTATTATTATTTTAATTTATATAAGCGAAGAATTTTTTATTAAAAATAATTCTTAAAAATAATGTAAGCTTTTGAGGAGCAGTTCAATTAGTAATGATTGTGTAAATAAAGTATTATGTGCGAGGAAGCTTGATATTTAAATCTTTTGATTTCATTACGAGTGTGAAAATGATATATATACACACCTAAAATTTATAATTGTAGCAATTGGAATTAAAGTTTGGTATTCAAATCTTTTGCTTTAATTACAAGTGTGAAAAGGGCATACATACAGACCTAAAGTTTATAATTTTAGCAGTTGGAATTGACCCATGTCATAAGAGTACAAAACTGACCCAATTACTATTCCTCTAATAAAACAAATAACGTAAAATAAATAAATAATTCTTATATAATATTTTTATTAAATATAAATTTAGTAATTTAATTAAAATATCATTAAATATAATTTTAGCAGTTTAATAAAAATATCAATTTTGAAGAACCTAAATACTCCCTCTCTCAAATTGTCCTCCTCTACTTGAAATCCATTTTTCAGTGGTGAGAAATGGGGATTCGAACTGGTCTTCACACTTTTAAATTTTTTAAGACAATGCATTAATGTTGATGCAAAAAAGTGTCAAACTTACCGTTATTGAGTATCAACCTTCTTCCCCCTGCCTCCACCCAAAAAAATAATAGCAATCTAAAAAGATTATACTCTATCCCGATGTTGGAAATTACATTTCAATCTAAGTTATTTTTGTTGTCACATAATAAAGATAAAATTTCTATAAATTAATATTGCCACCAAAACATACATAATGTTTTACCCTCTTTTATCTTTTATCGTGGGTTCTATCCATTTTGACATTTTTTGGTAAGGTAAAAGTCTCTATCAATTGGAAAGAGTTACATATCATCTAGCTCTCCCGGTGTCTTTAATCTTCTATAGGAAACCAAAATAAAGTATACCATTAATTTTTTTTAGCCAAAATATATAGATACCATGAAAGTTGGATGTTTTTAAAAATATTATAGAATTAGGGTTTATTAGTAGCAAAAACTATCTTGATAAATGGACAAAGACAAATTACTTTAATAAGTTTAGATAGACTGAAACAACAAACATATGAAAGAAACACCAACATTTAAATAATTAGGAGGAGGCAGAAACATTCAACTCTATAGGCTTTGGTCCACCTGGATTATCAAGAGGATTCATTCTTTTCCCATATATGATGTCCACCTCAATCCTTGCCAAACACTTCTCCATAGATTTAAACTGCTACTACAGCTCATCCATCATCAAAAGGATTTCATCCTTAGCATCATTTCGATGAAGAAGAACTTTGCCCAGAAGTGTCTTTAGCTTCTAATAAAGATCCACAATATACATTACTGATTTCAACGCCTCCTCATATGGCCTATATTAGACACCTAATCAAGTTACCCCAATCATAATAACTTTTGAGTCAGAGTGACAATCATGCTCCATGATGAGTTCCTCCTCTGCTTATTGTAATCCCTATTGAATTGCACTTGGATAAGTGTGAAAGAGCTGGGCTAAGGATTGTATTGAATACCTTACATGTAAACCCTTGGAAGAACCACACCCACCAACACCCGAATGAGATCTAGCTCATTAACAAGCCATTATTATTGTATAGATGCAAGTGATCCGTAAACTGCCATGGATATTCCAATGGACAATTTGTCACAACATATCTAATAAAATTATATTTAAAATATGAAATTCTACATTATTATAGATTTATTAGATTTCTAGGTTTGTAGATTTACTGTTAATAGTACATGCATGCAAATTAAAAATTATGCAGAAAACAGAGAATGGAAAAATAAAATGTCTCACACACATTTGACACAGTATATACTTTGGGAAACCCTTTCGAGAGAGAAACCCAAATAGAAGGTAAGGTCGCTCCACTCTCTTTCTTTGAATGGAAATATGGCTGAGTACAAAGAAGTACGACCTATGTCCTGTGAGCTACTATAATGAACCAATCTTCTCTGTGTGCTCTACCTCCTATCCCTCTTGGTTATTTTTTCTCAACTATGGAATAAACGCACTCGAAAGAATGGAACCCCTTTTCCTCCTAATGCTTGTTTATAACACAACCCGATAGCCTACTAGTGTTAGGTTTGATTACCTCAACTCTTAAGTAGAGTTGCAATATAGACTCTTCTAGATCCTTCTACATTATAATCATATGGCTAGCCCCTTTTTCATGAATAATGGGGGTTGACGTGGCATCCTCTCGAATTATGGTGGGGAAAATAGGAAGATCAACTTTTAAGTGGCATAACTTTCACATATAGACTCTAATTGACACGATTCTTGAGTCGTTGGAATGGTCTATGTGTGTAGAATAACATGAAAAGGTGTGGTGCTAAAGTGACAAAGTTTCACCCCCCAAAAAATGTCATTTGATGCTTCAAAACGAGACTCCTAGAAGGGTTCAAACCATATTTTGCTAATCTGGGTCCTGCTAGTAAAAATGGTCCCGTGAGCTGATTCCTCCACTTTTTCCACTCTGAAAGGATCAAGATAGATGACAAATAATATAATGATCTAATCTGGATCAACACAACATCGAGGTTACTGTTGACCCAAACTACGTACATGTAAGGAATCCTAAAGTAGAAAATTCCAGGTACCTCCGCTAACTACAAACAACCACTGTTTCTAACTAAATTAGTCCCTTTGGACATACAATGCCTACCACGATACCATCTAACTAAGAATACTAAATTAGAGGAAAATAGTTCAACATCTATGGATTAAACTAATGTAGGATGAAAGAATTAGAATTGGGATGAAGCTACGAATGAAAAATGAAACCTATATCAGAATACCCCAGAAGCCCCCACCAACTATATCTAACCCCTACACCCTCTAACTCAAACCTCCAACTCAAATGAATAAACTTCAAGACCAATAACTGAAACTAGAGGTGGACGAGCAGATGCACACAAGGAGGGACTAGTCATTCACCTAACACAACCCTTAGAAAAACATGATTCCACTAAAAGATCCACTTGCAACTAAAAATACATACTTTGAAAATAGTTAGAGAGAAGTTTAGAGATTGCAAGTAACCCAATATGAGTGGATAAAAATTGTGGAAGCCAAACTATAGTGGAATGAATATTATCATGAATCTAAGCGAGATAGATTTGGGAATCTTCCTCAAACTAGATGCCAACCCATAAAACGAATCATTGCACACATGAGGATACAAATTGTAAACAATATTCATTAACAAAACTCCTAGTTGAACACCAAACCTCATTCATGTTGCAATCATCAATGAGGGTGGTAGGTATGTTAGTCATAGTTAAAGCTTAAGGTGACAAAGACTATGCCACTCTCACCTCCCAACACCTCCCTTATCACCCCAAATTGAGTCCAATTATGGATTAATTAGTGAATTAGCTAAAGATTCATTAATTAACTAATCAACCAAAGATTCATTAATTTGTCAACAATTGTCTTTCTTTCTCAAAATATTCCTTTTTATGCTTGGATATAATTTGTAACATGATTTTATAAATTGTCTTATTATAATATTTTCTTTTACAAATTTGTGTGGTAAACTATTAAAATATCATTTTATTAAAATAATTCAAAATGAGACAATTTAAAGACAATCACGAGTTTATTGTTTTATAAGTATAACATACTCTTATATTATATACTTACAATAAATTATAAAGTTAAGAAGATGAGTGCCTCCAAGTTGTTTAGAGCATTGCATATGCTTAACTAGAGGAACCCTAGTCTTCTACCCCTTAACCCATGGGTTTCAAAAATATTCTAGCTTGTCGTCCTTAATTTTTTTTTTGGGAAAATATAGTGTCTTTTTCATTAGCCCAACAAACTAACTCCCTAACTATAATAGTAGAAGATCAAAGAAAACAAGGATGAATAAGCATATTAAGAAAAACAAGGAGATAAACAACCAAAATTTAAATAGATTTAAATAGAGTAATCGCCAATGGGGATTGACAACTCTTCATGATTTCCAATGGACACAAATTTTAAACCATCTAGGGTAATTTGGAGTTTGTGATGTTTTCCTTCACATTATATTATATATTAATATATAGTATATAATTATATATATATATATATATACATTAATTCACAGTCAACAACAAAAGTGCAAATTAGTGAAAATTTCCTTCCCCTTGTTCACTAGTTCACCCTATAATTTTGGGTGTCTTATAGAGCAATATCCATGAATTCATTTACAGACCAAATAAGGTATATATCCAACTAAAATATATTATCTTCATTTAGTTTGACCTATATCCATTAAAGGAATGATTGGGATATAGTCTTCAACTGCAACATCATGGTTCCAAGGCAAATTTTCCATATCCTACAATATGTCTACCATGCTTTTAGTGTAATTGGAAGCTAGCCCATCCTCTATGCTAGTCCATGGTCCTTTTGAGCCCTTCAAAATCTCTACCAAGTGTTACAAACATGTTATTATTATTTCAGGTATCGGTCCCCATATATAGAGGATGAGATTGTTTCTTGGGGTTCCCATGAAGGTGCTTTCTCATAGTTGTGTCAATGAAGGTATCTTGTATATTTATCTTCTCCAATTCTCCTTCGACCTTATCCTCAATCCATCACAACTCCTAATCTGTAGACCCCATAACCTCCATGAGTAGGCCTATGTGGTTTCCCCCCTCAATAGCCTTTGAAGACATTGTAGACAAAGAGGAGAGTAACACAACCTTTTTTCAATCTTAGCTCCAAATAAATTACCAACAATGGTAAAATTCCCACCCCTTGTCCTTGGTATGAGGCACATTGTCCCTTTTCCATGAAATCCTAACAATTATTTTTATTTTATTTCCGCCATAAATATGGGTTGGGATAATGATTTTAGTAGGTCCTTTGACCTTATCCTCACTCCCTCACGACTCCTACTTTGTAGGCCCCATCAGCTCTATGAGTAGTACTATGTGGTTTTCCCCCTCAATAGCCTTCGAAGACGTTGTAGACAAAGATGAGAGTAACACAATATTTTTGTAATATTAACTCCAAATAAATTACCAACAATGATAAATCTCTCTCTCTCTCTCCCCCTACCTTGCCTTGATATGGGGAATATTGTCCTATTTCCATGAAATCCTAACAATTGTTTGTACTTCATTTCCATCATAAATACCAGTTTGGATAATTATTTAAGTAGGACACATCAAGGATAATATTGATGGATGCAAGAGAAGCCTTTCAATATATTACACAATTTCATTGACCCTGAGAGCATTTGGTTTGTCCAACCTAGTGTCTACAAAATGTTGACTAATTGACAATCCATGAAATTTTGATCTTCCGTGTCTCATAGGTGGGAAATTTTCATCTTCTAGGGAGACAATCTTCATTCCTATATTGAGGCCTTTATATTAGCCCAATTGGAATTGATTTCAACCTCTCTTTGGTTGGTTTCTTTCCTTGTTTTAATTTCTTTTGACATGGGACACCTAGAGAACTTAAATTTTTTCAAGAATCTCCACAATTTTTTGAAAGGGGTAGAGAAGCTTCTAGATGGGCAACGCCTTCTTGGTGAAGAGCCATCCTTTCTAGTTCAATGATGAAACTTCTCCATCCTTTGGTCATTTCCAATGATAGACCTTTTTTTTTTAACATCATCGGTTGCTATATTACATTTCGAAAAAAGTGGAGAGGGTTGTTCCCTTGAGACACATAGTGAGTTGCCATGAGATGCGAGGAGAGTAGGAGTTACAGTTATAAAATCCTCCTTGCTCCTACCTTCTAGGCTTTGAGGTAAAAGTTAAATAGAAATAAATCCTTACAAACTGAAACACTAGGAAACAACATTTGTAAAACATCTTCAATCTATGTTTATATGGCCGATTTGCCTCGCTGTCGGATGTTCAGGCTTATCCTCTTCATCGCCTTGCTTGATACTTGAAGAGCTTGTAGGTAAGGCATTTTTCTTTTCCATCATGTATTCAGTATCTCTATGGATTCCTCAGCATGAGCACATCTGTTGGAGAGTTGTCTGAACTGCTCATGTAATGACAAAAGCCTGTGCAAGAACAGATTTATGTCAGCTTCATATTTTTCTTTTATAATCCTGCTTTGGTTTTCAATCTTTGCCTCCATGATCACCTGCTGACTATCCATCTTGCTGTCCAAGATCCTTTGCTAGGCTCTTAACTGTTCTAGGTCTGCTTAGAGGTCAGCACAGTGAAGGCAATCTTCACTTCTCGCCATAGGTGGGTGCTGAACTTGAGAACAAAGGACGGGCTTGAAGCACTGCTTTTTATAGAGCGGGTAGGGGTTACTGCTGAAAATCAGGTTCACTATAAGCTCCAAAGACTTTAGAGAGCAGTGGGAGACTTGATAAAGAAGAGCAAACCCAAAAAGGGGCTTGTAATGCTGCTCTTGAATGCACGCACAAGAGATGTTGCTGGGAGACATGGTCACTATCTGATCCAGTTCCAGAAAGTGATGAGTAGCCTAAGACAAAGGAAGGAGGGTCCGTAAAGAGCTCAAAAGCAAGTAAGCGGACCGAGAAAGCAGAAATGCGAAGCAGGGAACTAAAGGGATGCGGAAAGAGATAAGAGTAGGGGCATATGAAGAAATCGGAAGGTAGATCACAGAGCATGAGGGGAGAACCAAGAAGGGACAAAGAGAATTGAGGGGACTATTCGGAGGAGCAGGGGAGGGATGGCTGGGAGGAAGAAGGATGGCCGATCTACTGACAAGAGGTGAGAAAATAATAATTTCAAGAGGATGACAGATCCCTATGTGGATCTTAGTCACAAGGAGGATAAGACCGATCTTTAACCAAACCATCATATCAGGGTTGAGGATCTGATTGGTGACAGAAAGAGTCATCATCATGGTAAATATTGAAAGGATTCCACGTCGTTATAGACAAGGCAACTCAATGGCTTGGCACAAGCTTTGTTGGCTTGATTGTTAGCATTTTTGTTGAGAGAACGCAGAATATGATAATAGTGCAAGTATTTTATGGAGTGTCCTAAAATTTGACACCGTCTGATAATCTGTTGAAGAAGAGCATTGGATAGATCCCTATTTTGAACCATTGCACTGATGTCAATCACTGAGTCTCCCAATATCATGACTGTGTCTATACCAAGCTTTCTAAGTTGTATAAGACCTTGGTAAAGGGCCAAGGCTTCTGCTATGTTATTGGAAGTATGGCCAAGACCCCACTCATAAGATAAAATGCTATCCCCATTAACATTGAATAT
The DNA here is from genome assembly GCA_000404065.3 of Pinus taeda. NCBI lineage: Eukaryota > Viridiplantae > Streptophyta > Pinopsida > Pinales > Pinaceae > Pinus > Pinus taeda. The sequence goes on along the minus strand of APFE031512485.1, from coordinate 115,702 downwards.
AACTCCTCTCGCCCCTACTACCTCGGGATTCGACTTTGAGGCCCCACCGAAGGAAAGATAATGCCTGTTGTTGTTTTTAATCCAGACTGCAAATTCTTCTTCCTTTAGCCTAATCTTCCAGTTAGGGGGGACATTGTTGTTTCTGTTACTAGTAGCGCTGCCCATTTGATTGTTGGTGTTTTTGTCTAACAGGTATGCAATAAAGCTTCGTTCTTCTATGCTAAGCTCAGTGAGTTTATGCTTCTCTGATTCTTAACTGAGATGGTTTCGAGGGCAAGAACCCTTGCCTTGTTGCAAAGACTTCTAGCAGTTGAATCTTTGTCCTTAAAAACCTTTCGATTTCATGCCAGCCAAATGTTCCATAGCATATTGTAGGGAAGAATATCCCAGACTCTCTTCACTGTGTTATTCTTCCTGTGTTGCCAGGGATAGTTTTTTTTCCATTTGTAAAGAATTTCTCCTATGGTGTTTTGGGTGCTCCATGGGATTTGATTGTTATGAGATAAGTTTCTCCAACAATTGATGGCAAAAGGAAAATCAATAAAGAGATGATGCATTGATTCTTCAGCAACTAGGCAGTTTGGGTAGCGAGAGGGACCATTGATTCCCCTCTTTTGCAAATTTTCGGCCGTGAGGATTTTCCCTTTGAGAAGGGTCCAAAGAAAATTTTTTATTTTTGGAATTGCCTCGTATTTCCAAACCGCCTTCCAGTGATTCCAGCTTGGCATGGGATAGCTAATGTTGCAAATGTATTGGTGAGCAGCTTGGATGGTGTAAATGGATCCAGATGGATCCCAACGAAACCCATCAAGATCGTCCTTTTTAACAGGAGATATACTGTGCAAATGGGATTGAAGGGCAGATAGGCTTGCATTAAGGCCAATGGGTATGGCTGGGAAGGATCAACCAGACCAAAGAAGGGTGTGAGGATCCCACTGGGAGATCTTGTCCAAGAAATGTATGCCTGTTCTTTCAAAGAAGGAAAGGATAGGGTTGACTCCACCTTGTCTACTTATTAGTTGCTGAACCATGATTCTATCAGCTCCAATGTTGATGCTTGCACCTCCCTTGGGGATTTTTGAAGTATTTTGAGTGATTAAAGGAATTGCTCTCTTGCATAATCGCCAAATTTTGGAGGAATCTCTATTGGGGATATCTCGATCAAGAAGCTGTTGTCTAGGAAAATTTAGATATTTAATTTCCAGAACCTTTTTCCATCAGGCAGGGAGTCCAGTAATAAGTCTCCAAACAATTTTGCCTCCAAAGGCTAAATTGAAAAATTTGGGAGATCTAATTCCAAGACCTCCTCGGTCTTGGGACTGGATAACCTGCTTCCAATTAATCAAGTTGAATTTCTTTTATCGTTCTTCCCCCCTTACCACAGGAATTGGCGGAGGATTGTATTGGAAGGAGGTCAAAGCTTGTAGAAGAGAAAAATGACATAGGGAGAGGGAATATATAATTGACTTAAGAAGAATGAGGCGACCGGTTGGGTTGAGCCAAATGGAGCCCCACTGCAGCACTTTTCTTTTCATTTTGTCGATTACAGTGTTCCAGATTTCTGCCCTCAAAGGAGTATCATTTACAGGCATGCCCAAGTAAGAGAAATGGGTCCAATCATACTTGCATGTGACTCCAAAAATGTTGGCAATATTGTGTAGCACCTGTGCTGCTATGTTCCAGCCATATATACAACTTTTCAGCTGATTTACCACTACACCAGAATAACTCATGTATTTTTCAAGGAGAGACTTGAAGCGCTTGGCTATTGTAATGGATGCTCCTCCAATCAACAGGGTGTCATCAGCAAATTGTGAATGGTTTATATTCTTGACCTCGTTCCCAAATTTTATTCCTGTAATTAGGCCAACCCTCCGATTGAAATCTAACGCCCTGCTAAAGGATTCAACCATTAAAATAAACAGATAAGGTGAAAGAGGGCAACCTTATCTTAGGCCTCGGGAGGACTGTAAAGCTTCTCCTGGTCTGCCATTTATGAGAGGGGAGATCCAAGGCCCAAAAATGCAAGCTCTAATGAGATTGAGAAAGCCTTCATCAAATCCCATCTTCTTCAAAGCAGCCAAGAGGAAGGAGTGTCTTACTCTGTCAAATGCGTTGGTCGGATCAATCTTGGGAATAAACCCTTTCTCGTTTCTGGATTGACTCGAGTGAATGGCTTCTTGCACAAGAAGAATGGAGTCAGTTATTTGTTTGTTGGCCAAGAATCCCCCTTGATTTTCAGAAACGAGAGAAGGAAGCAAAGACTTTAGGCGAGTTGCGATAACTTTTGTTAAGATTTTATAGGAGGAGTTACAGAGTGATATGGGCCTAAAACAAGCAAAGGAAGAGGCCTGGTTTTCTTTGGGGATGAGTGCTGGCATTGGTGTATCCCTGTATTTTACCCTTTCGTTGGAACCAATTAAATATTTTTGTCAAGTCCTTTTTTATAATTCCCCAGAATGCTCGATAAAAGAAAATGGGAAAGCCATCTGGGCCTGGGGCTTTATCAGGTTGAAGAGTCCAAATCGATCTCCTGATTTCCGCCTCATCGATCTCCTTATTTAAGCTATAATTCATTTCCTTACTTATCCCTGTTGGAAGGTGCTGCAATAGATCTGTGTAATCCTCTTCTTCCTTTGTTTCAGTTAGGAGATCTTGATAGTGATCTGTAGCAACTCTTCAAATGGCCTCCTGAGTGCTTTGTCTATTACCTTCAACATCTAGGATGGAGCTTACATTATTCCTTATCTTTCTAGTTGTAGTTTTTTTGTGAAAAAAAGCTGAGTTCTTGTCTCCCCCTTGCAACCAAAGTTTCCTCGATTTAAGCCTCTATTTTAATTCCTCTTCTCTATTAACTCGGTACAACTGTAAGTAGAGGTCATTTTCCTGTTGTTTGTTCTCTTGGAAAAGGCCATTTTCCTCTATTTCTCTTTGAACACTATCCAGATTATTTTTAATCTCTTTTTTAACCTTCTCTGGTTCTTGATACCTAGTTTTAGCCCATTCTTTTATGGCTTGTTTTGTTTTTCGTAATTTGGTTTCCCAGATGAAACTGGGAGACCCCTCCACATGCTGGATCCAAGAACTGTAGACAATTCCTGCAACTGCTAGTATATCATTCCAGAGGGAGCTATATCTGAAGGGAATGGGCCCAAGGGGGCTGTGATTTTCCAACGTGAGTGTTATTGGGTAATGGTCAGAGGCAGAGCACGTTAGAATGCTGGCATATCCAACGGAGAAAGCAAAAAGAAGTGATACATTAATGAGAATTCTGTCCAACTGCTCCATGATGTTACCTGCACCCATCCTGTGGTTATTCCATGTGTATCTACGGTTTTTTGGAGGAACGTCCATAAGATCATGATCCTGCATGATATTTTCCAAATGTGTTCTGTATGGATTAGGTGTAAAACTACCTCCTCTTTTCTCATTGGCGTGGAGAATTAGATTGAAGTCACCTCTCAAAATAATGTTAAAGTTTTCTTCTGCATCTATACTGTCTTTTAGATCATGCCAACAACTCTCCTTGTCTTTGAAGTGATTCGGCACATAGATATTGTAGATGATAATGATTTGCTGATCTACTTTATTTTCCAAGGTTGTTTTGATCCAGTGTTGATTTACTGTTTTCGAAATACAATGCCATATGCTTTGGTTCCAAATTATTGCTACTCCTCCTGAAGCTCCTCTTGCCTCACTGATGCTGTATTTATACTGTCTCTGCTGCTCAATAACTTTGCTCATTTCCTTGTGGCCTTGTTTTGTTTCTTGTAACAGAATAATTCTTGGTTTCTCAGAGAGGATAAGATCCCTTAGGGCTGCTACCTTAGAGGGGTGCCCAAGTCCCCTGATGTTCCAAGACAGGATTTTCATCATTGGATATGTGGAATACGGGGAGGTGCTCGCTCCCCTTGGTCCTTATTGGCTGCTTTTTTTTCATGCTGCCCCAGAATGTAAGTTTCTATGGGTGCCTGTGTTCCCATTGCTATGTCTTTTTGTGCACTCTCATCTCGATGCTGCTTGGTAGATTTCCTGCCTGAGCCAGGTTTCTTGAAGGATTCACTAAAGCCCCCATGATCTTTGGAGGAGCTCCTAGTAATTCTGTTGAGGGGAGGATCAAGAAGAGGCTGAGAGGAGATGATAAAGGGAAAGGAAGATTCAATGGTGTCCTGGTGTTGGCTTTCAGGGAGAGGGGGCTCCTGGAGATCAGGGGGGGAAAGAACTGAGAAAGGGTTGGATGAGGGGAGGGTCTGAGGATAGGAGAGGGGAGGAGGCTTAGAGGGTGCGGGGGAGGATGAGCTGCAATGGAGGCCGAAGGGCCTGCCTCAAGGGGAGTTTTTGCTGAAGAGACCGTTTTATTTTTTTTTACCATTTCCCATTGTTCTTTTTGTGGACCATTTTCTACATCAATAAGCTTAGTACATTTATTGGAAAAGTGGTTGTATTCATGACATACCTTACACTTAAATGGGATATGCTCGTAACCCAGCTGCTGAATATGGTTCCAGTCGTCCACTTTGAGCTTGATGGATTCCAAGAGGCCTTTTCCAAGGTCCACTTCAACACAAATCCACGCACAAGCTTGCATGTTTTCTTTTGGTTCACTGCGATCAATATATTTACCGACTGCGTTCCCGATGGCGCGAACTGATTCATCTCCCCAGCAATGGAGAGGGAGGTGAGGGAGCTGGACCCAGACTGGTACAACACTGGGAACATCTAGCTCTGGATCGAAGTCTGGGGTCCATTTATTGAGGTACAAGCTCCTTGAGTCCATGAAATAGGGCCCGTTTCTGAAAATTAAATCCTCATCTTCTTTGGTTTCAAAGTGAAAGGTGAAGTACCCTTTCCCGCAGAATCTGATGGAGATTTTCCCTTGTATTTTGTCAGACCAATTCCTTGCAACCCATCTTTCAATAGTTTTTGGAGAAGGCTAGAGGCCTGTGAATTGACCTATAAGTCCTTTTTCTGCCAGGGATAGAGCATCCATGCATGGATGAACTGGAGGCAGGCTGAGTTCTTGAAGAAAATCCAGCTTTTTGACGAATTTTGAAGCTGCTGGTCGGGGGCGCTGTGGGGGCAATGATTTAATCAAGGTCGAGAAAGCCTGTTGAGGATTGATCCCCTCTAGTGGAGCTTTCGGAGGGGCCATGAAGGGAGGCCGAAGGCCCAAACTCCTGCACAGTGGAAACCTAGGTTAGTCGTGCGCAGCAACAACTTTTCAGTCGTAGCTTATTCCAATGATAGACCTTTCTTAATTCCTATTCTTTTGAGTTATTTATATCTTGTCCCAGTGAGTTCATAAATATGTAAATGATGTCTCCTTTTTTAACTTCAAATAGTCCTCATATTCTCATTCGGATTGAATAACCTAAAAAATCACCATCAATGTTAAGTTTGATTAGGCCTTAAGGTGGCAGGTTGACATTATTTTGGAAAGAGAGAGAACCCATATCAACCTTGTAACTTAAAATATTTAGATTATAAACATATTAATCTCCTTAATTTTAGTCGACTACCTTTGTGCATTTTTCTACATTGACTTCAAAATATTTCCAAATGTTATTCTTTAAATGGATTTTATTTAATGCCTATTATTCTCATCCAAATAAATTTCTAGTTCCATAGAGTGTCAAAATAACTTGCGAGTCACATAGAGCGTCAACAAAGTTACATTGATTAAATATGTGCTCCATGGGTTTTGTTGAAGAGTAACATGGTAACCACATAGAGGTTCCTCAAAGTTATTTTTAAAGAGATTACCTAAAGGTGAAGATCTACATTTTTTGCAACTATCCATGAAAACAAGGCCACTTTTGACCAAATTTATTGTATGGCATACTAGCTTCTCAAATACTTAAAATAACTTGAATAGAATTTTAATTGGTGTGAAAAATAGATTTGCATTATTTGATACCTAAAAGTATAAAATACTAAAAACATAAATTATAATCTGTGTGTGAAAATGAAAATCAATTAAATTTTCAAAAATAAATATAAACATAATTTAAATTTAAATGCGAAAATTGAAACTCCTTAAATTTTGAAACTTAAATTAATATATTATATATATATATATATATTTTATGAAAATGTAAACCAATTAAGTTTCAAAACTAAAAATAATTTAAATTTAGATGTAAAAATATAACCCAATTAAATTTCAAAAACTATACTTATAAATGGTCATGTCTTAAATTTAAAAATTCAACTCAATCATTTTTGGCATGGGAAAATCTAAAGCTCCATATACATTTAAGTAAAATTAAAATAAAATGTGTTATAAAACAAGGCCGCATAGCTAGCATTTGTTGCCGCTTAGTTTAATCATTGAACTTTGAAAAGTAGAACTAACTGTCACATTTGAACAAGGGCTACAATGTAGATACCGTTGCCTAGTTTAAGTATAGTTAAATTAGAGTAAAAAAAATGAACACATACATGATTGGATAAAAAAAGTGTTTTTCAATTGTCACACAATACTACCCGGAGCTTATAGTATGTGGACCATGGATTCAAAATCCTAGAACCATTCTTACAAACCAAAAAATGTTTCTACCTTATTACACTAAGAGAATATTGAAAAAGTGGCAAAAAAATATTGTTTTCTTACATTCCAAATCTACCAACTAAAACTGAAAAAAACAAACATCTATATATATATATATATATATATATATATTATATATATATATATATATATATATATATATATATATATATGTTGGGTTGTGTTTATTCTTTCCACAACTAACCTATGTAGTGAACCAAGGGGTTAGAGGGGGGCGGAGCCCCCCCTTCGTTGCGCCAATTGTGCAGCAGGGGGGCAGGTAGTCCCCCTCTATGGGGTCCGGGGCAGCGCCCCGGGAAATTTCTTTTTAGACCCTCTATATTAGGTTGGGCGAACCTACCTATGGTTTTTCGGTTCATGGTTTTGGATGTGATGGTTTTTTGTCCATGGTATTGGATGCTTCGACATGTATAAATATGTATTGTAACATTGAAAGGAACATAATGAAAAATCAAGCTAGTGGTCTCGGTTTTGGGATCCATGGGAAAATCTCTGTGTATATGTGTTTTATGTGTTATGCTCTCGCACTGTTTATTTTCTATGTTTGAGAATACGTATGAAGGTAATTTCTGTACGGGATTAAATCCTACATTTGGTATTAGAGTTGTTTTGGCTTCAAGGGGACGCTTTTGCTGCTGAGGGGTTTCGCTCGGGCTTGTGGTAGACCCTATTCAGTGGGAGATCTGCGAGATTGATTTTGGTGGTGAAAGAAGATGGCGAGCAGTGGAAAGATAGAGATTGAGAAATTTAATGGTCAGATTTTTGAGTTGTGGAAACTCAAGATGGAGAATCTATTGGTGGATAAAGATAAGTGGATCGCGGTAGATCCGGGTACTAAACCAACGGGAGTGACCAATGAAGAATGAAAGAAGTTGGATCGGAAGGCAAAGAGCACAATATGATTGTGTATCTCAGATTCAGTATTGCTGAATGTATCAGGGGAAACTATGGTGAAGGCTTTGTGGGAAAAGTTAGGGACTTTGTACTAATCTAAGTCTCTGGTGAATAACTGTTCCTGCGGAAAAATCTGTATAACCTGAGGATAAAAGATGGAGACTCGATGACAAAGCATCTAAATGCATTTAATATTGTGGTAAGTCAATTATCATCTGTTGATATCAAAATTTTAGATGAAGATAAGTGCATTAGTTTGTTGTGTTCTCTACCAGATTCGTGGGATAGTCTGGTTATTGCAATAGGTAGAAATGCAACTACCTTGCAGTTTGATGAAATAGTCTCATCCTTGCTGACGGAGGAGATGAGATGGAAAAATATGGAGAGCCAGAATGGTGATGCCTTGTTTGTATGAGGACGGTCCCAAAACATAAACAAAAATAAGTCATCGAGTGGGAGATCTAAATCTCCAGGAAAGCCTATAAAGGTGGTGTGCTGGAAATGTAGAAAGGAAGGGAACTACAAAATGGGACTGTAATTCTAAAGCTCTTGATAAAGGAAAGGGATCTGATGATGCTCCTTCTATAGAGGTGAAAACCACCTCAGATGAAAGTGGGGATGTGTAATTTGCTTTTTCAAGTACACATGTAGATCATGAGGCATGGTTGATTGACTTAGGTGCATCCTTTCACTTCACTCCCCATAGAGAGTGGTTCTGCGAGTATGATAAATATGATGGTGGTGATGTCTTCTTAGGGGATGATAGGAAGGCTATAATTGTTGGTCACGGAAAAGTAAAGTTGAAGTTACAAGGTGGAAGGGTTAGAACACTTCCAGGTGTTCTGCATATTCCTGCATTAGAGAGAAATCTGATTTCTGTAAGCAAGTTGGATGATGCAGGTATAAAAACAGTGTTCGAGAAGGTACCTGCAAGTTGGTTCGAGGAGCACTGGTATTGATGTGGGGAGTTCGGACAGGAACTCTGTACAAGCTGCAAGGTAGCACTGTTGTTGATGGGTGCAACAATTTTGTGGTTCCTGAAAGTGGAGCAGAAAATCTAGTGGTCTCTGGAGAGAAGACCATGTTGTGGCATCAAAGGCTTGGACATATTGGAGAGAAGGGCCTTCGAATACTTCATGGTAAAGGTATGGTAGAAGGTATGAGTAATAGCTCTCTGGATTTTGATTTCTGTGAAAATTGTGTATATGGTAAGCAGAATCAGGTGAGTTTCCCCTCTGGTGGTAAGAGGACGAAACAAATATTAGAGCTTGTGCACAGTGATGTGTTTGGACCTGTGAAAGTTCCATCACTGGGTAAGTCTGTGTACTATGTATCATTTATAGATGACTTCTCAAGGAATACATGGATATATTTCCTTAAGAAGAAATCTGAGGTCTTTGACAGGTTTAAAGAATTTAAGGCTCTGGTGGAAAATCAGACAGAGAAGAAGATAAAGGTACTGAGGACAGATAATGGTGGAGAATTCTGCAGCAAGGAATTTGAAGAATTCTGTAAGAAGTGTGGTATAGCACGGCAGAAGACTACTCCATATACACCTCAGCAAAATGGAGTCGCAGAAAGAATGAACAAGACGTTGATGGAAAGGGCAAGAAGCATGCTCAGTGGTGCCAGGTTAGGACAGGAATTCTGGGCAGAGGCAGTTGATACTGCATGTTACTTGGTGAACAGGTCACCTTCATTAGCGTTGGAGGATAAGACTCCACAAGAAGTATGGACTGGTAAGAAACCCTCTCTTTCACATCTGAGGGTATTTGGATGTGATGCATATATGTACATGTTCCAAAGGAGAATCGAACCAAGTTGGATAGTAAATCTGAAAAGTGCATCTTTATTGGGTATAAGGATGGTTTAAAGGTTTATAAACTTTGGAACCCAGTCACACGGAAGGTTGTGTACAGCCGCGATGTGGTGTTCAGAGAGGTGAAAGATGTTATTAAACATGAAGTCCAACCAAAGGAACCTGAGAAGATAGAGTTTGAACTAAAGGAGGAAGAATCAGACTCTACAACAGAGGAGGAATCAGAAGATGAAGAGCCACAAACTCCGGCTGTGAGAAGATCAGCTCAAGAAAGAAGGCAGCCAAAAAGGTATAGTCCATCTACTTTATATTCAAACTTTGCTTTATCTATTACTGATGATGATCCCAGAACTGTGAAGGAAGCAATAGATTCAGAGGATGGAAAACTCTGGAAAGAGGCCAAGGTTGATGAAATGACATATTTGCACAAAAATGAGGCTTGAGATCTAGTGGAGTTGCCGGCTGGAAGGAAACCCATTGGAAGAAAATGGGTGTTCAAGAAGAAGACAAATGCAAAAGGAAAGGTGGAGAAATACAAAGCTTGGTTAGTAGCAAAAGGTTATTCCCAGGTACCAAGAATTGATTTTGGTGATATTTTTTCTCCTGCTGCCAAGGTAACTTCTATTAGATTACTTTTATCTGTTGCTGCTGGTTTTGTTTTTGAGGTAGAACAAATGGATGTGAAGACAACATTTCTTCATAGGGATCTAGAAGAGGAGATCTACATGAAGCAACCTGAAGGCTTTACGGTGAAGGGTAAAAAAGAACTGATATGCAAGTTAAATAAGTCTCTGTATGGGTTAAAACAGTCACCAAAGATGTGGTATCAGAAATTTGATACATTTATACGGGGACTTGGCTTCACTAGAAGCAAAGCAGATCACTATGTGTATTTTAAATTAATAAATGACTGTTTTATTTATTTGGTCTTGTATGTGGATGATATGTTGCTGGTTAGAAATGATAAAGAAATTATCCAAGATTTGAAGACCCAATTGTACTCCAAATTTGACATGAAAGATCTTGGTGCTGTAAACTATATTTTGGGCATGGAAATTAAAAGAGATCGAGCAAAGAGGAAGCTCTAGTTAAACCAGAGGAAGTATGTCGAGACAATATTACAGAGGTTTAATATGCAAGATAGTAAACTGGTGAAGGTTCCTATTCCTGTAGGTGTAAAGTTATCTGCTGAACAGTGTCCCAAGACACAAGAAGAGGAAGAGGACATGTCCCGTGTTCCATATGCAAGTGCAATCGGTAGCCTGATGTATGCAATGGTCTGTACTAGGCCAGACATTTCACATGCAATGGGAGTATTGAGTAGGTTTATGTCAAAACCAGGGAAGGAGCATTGGACAACAGTGAAACGGGTTTTTAGGTATTTGCGTGGCACTAGTAATTATGGTTTGTGCTACCAAGGAAGACAAGGATTGGACAAAGTTTTGGATATCTATGGCTTTGTTGATGCAGACTGGGCTGGAGATTTGGATCAGAGAATATCTACAAGTGGGTATGTGTTTAACCTATTTGGAGGTGTAGTTAATTGGATGAGTAAGAAACAATCTGTAGTGGCACTATCAACTACAGAGGCAGAATACCTGGTAGCCACTCATGCAAGCA
>APFE031512485.1:69141-92473 GCA_000404065.3 Pinus taeda | reverse complement strand
ATTTATATTTTTTTAATAAAAAAAAACCCAAAAACTTCATTAAACTATCCAAATTTGTTTTTGATTTTTTTTAATCCCTTTTCATAAAAGTTCACCACACTATTACAATCTAACATTGTTCCATTGTAAAGGGGCATTAAAGCTTTTAGTAAATCAATCTCCATTAGTCTAATCAAATCTAAATTTATAAATATAAGAGTAAGTTTAAGACCACAGGTGCATGGGCACTTCATATTTAATGGGTTATAATATATACGTCTTACCGATATTTTTTTTTTTTTTTTTTAATTAAAATTAACATAATTAAAGTTATAATTTATTAATAACAGAAAGTTGGTTTGCTAACTCAAAATAAAAAGAGATTTATGTATATAAATGGGTTAATATTAAATATTCATAAACAATAAACCATTAAATAAAATAACATAATATAAAATATAAATAAGTTTATATTAAATAAATAAATATTAAAATAATAGAATTTATTAAATTCAATTGGTTTATATTTGTAATTTTATTTATAAAATACAAATGGTTTATTAAAAATTATAATATACATACATTAAAATAAATTAAAATAATAATAATTTATATTCATAATTATGATATTTTAGAACATAAATTAATAAATATAAAAAAAATTATTAATAAAAATATAATAAATAAATAAAAAAATATTTTTTAAAATATAAATTGAAATATATAAAATATAAATAGTAGTTATAAAATTAAGATCTGTTTGACCATATAAATTAAAATAACAATTTTTTGATGGGGGTGATGAACCGAGAAGTAGGCTTTGGGATGTGCACGTGTCATCTTGGACATGAGAGAACATTAAATGTGGGGGTGGCCATGCATACGAGCACATGCAGTGTCCTTTACCCCAGTGAACTATGGAGTCTCCTAAACACAGAGGGAGAGAAGCGAGTCAAGCCGACCTGCCTTGTGTCTCAGAGAAGAATTCACTCATCACATATGGGAGAGAGATTCAACCAACTTTTTTGGCAGGCTTTGGGTATAAGCAAGACAACGTTAAAATTCAAATTCAGACTCTTGGTAGTTTGGTGACCTGGTGAACAAGTCTCGTGGAACACAATATCAAAAGGAAACTTCATATTCCCAACACTGAGGAAATATGGGCTTTGATTCTTCAAGGAAAAGTCTTAAAGGAGGTCATTGGTGGCTCGAGGTGCAAGAAAACAAGAGTCTTATGAGGTTTGGTTACTTTCAAGGGATATGACACGCAAATCATTGTGCTAGATTTTGCCTCTCGATGACTGGTGGTCGCCTTTCTCTAGGTAATTCTCCGACCTTCAGAAACCTTAAATGGTGATATTAATTCTCTATCTGGTCCAAATAATTTCAATGTATTGGTATATTTTGACCTTAGCTGAAGTGTAGTGGCATTTAGAATTGGATGCCAATAATATTTTCCCATTCGATTATCAAGGCCCTATATTTGTGTTGGGGTTGTGCTTTGTTTTCTCCTGTAAGGAATTGCTTATTTCAAGGTAATTTTTATTTTCCATCTGAATTGGGCAGAGTCGTTGTTTAACACTCTCCCCCCTGTCTGGTTTTTGTTTGTCTATTTTTGTATAACTTCACTAAGTGCTTACGTCTAAGCTAGGTCAGTGTTAACCCTTAAAGAACTAGGCAGTTAAGTCAAACACAAAGGCAACATATGAGAAGTAGGAATGACAGGAGGGGAGGTTGTGACGCTCAGGGTCAAAACCGCACCCAACAACAAGGCTAGGAGGATGATGAGACTTTTCAAGAAGCAGTCCCCTAGAAACTAGAAGTGAATTGCAGAACCTGGAGACTATTATAGCACGTTAAGAGTGAATTGCAAAACTTGGAGAGTATGACAACAAGAGATATACATGCTTTGTTTGACTTAGATCTCATAGAGGATATTGGCCAGTGGGTTCTTGACCCTAGTCACATCAAGGAAAGGAAAAAGAAATACTATCAAGCCCTATTTCTATACTAGCAGATGAAAACCTTAGTGGGTAGGATTTTCAATGGGCGACATGCTGAAAGGTACAATGTCTTTTCAATCCTAGAGGATGTTAACCGCGAAAAAAGAAATCAAAGGTTCCACATGGAAAGAATGGACACACGTATGGCACAAATTGAACCACATATTCCATGCATCACCACCGCATCATCCCCTCCATGATCTAGTGCGAAATATCAAACTCTAGTTACCTCTTCTGACTTTTAATTATCAAATGACCTTGGCTTGATTTTGTGATATCATCAAGCAATATATTCTCTTGTTAATATGTTGCAGTTTTTAAGACTATCACAATTTTGGACATGCTACTCTATAGGCATGTGGTGAACAACATCTGGTTTCCCATTGCATTAGGGGAGTTTTGAGGTCTAAAATGGGCCTCCTAAGAAAATGTACAACCAAAATAAACTTTATAAGAACCAATAAGACCAATTTTGGAGTAAAAAAGTAAAAAGATTAAAAAATAATAAAATAATAAAACTATTTTTTCAACTCGTATTTTCAATTTATCTCCCTAAGTTTTTACTCAAATTTTGAGCAGGTTTCTCATTTTTCGTGTAGCAGGGTCCATCAAAAGTATGCAACATGGGTACTCCTTGATGAGGAATCAAATTATGCATCCAACGAGTGTTTTTGCTCGAAATTGAGTAAACTCATAGGGAGATAAGTTGAAAATACGATGTGAATATATATATATATATATATATAATATATATATATATATAATATATATATATATATATATAATATATATATATTTCCTCTAAATTTTGATGTTGTAATCTAATCTTATTTTATCATTTCCACTATTATTTTATAATTTCCTTAGGAGGCCCATTTTGGACCTCAAAATTCCCCTAATCGGAAGATAGAGACTGTTTACAATAAAATATATTGTTAATGGATGGATGAATGATGCATTGATTTATATGAATTTTTGAGGTAATATAACATCATCTTAGCAAAAAATTAAAATAATGATTCATTTAAAACTTCATATTTAAACTTAATTAATAAGTGTTTAAAAATTAAATATATCTCTATCTATATATATATATATTGGACAAAGGGCTTTTGTGACTAGGGTTTCTGCAGTTACAATAGTGGCTCAGAGCGCTTGGGAGCTCTAGGAGTATGTAAACATCCTTGTCATCATAATACTGCTGAGTATATACGGGACAAAGGGATTTTGTGACTAGGGTCTCTGCAGTCATGACAATGGCTTAGAGTGTTTGGGAGCTTTAGGACCATGTAGATGTCCTTGTCATCATGATATTGTTGAGTCAAATGAGATTTTGGTCAGCTACTCCCTAGATCCATTGGAGTTTTGTCAGATCTAGATGGATCCAGGTGGCATTGGGACCATAACTCTCAGTGCATAGTTCGATGAAGGAGTGAAGGGCCATGCTAGGGAACATGATGTGAAAGTGTTTAAAGGTCTGGCACAAAGAGGAGAAATTTTTAGTGGCTCATTTCTTGGATAAAAACTCTTCTAAGCCCCAGATGGGAAAAATATTGACGTTTCCCCTATAGCCCACAAGAGTGGTTTGTGCTTCGGGATCTTGAGATTTCACTCGCAGTGGAGTGGATTTATCACACCTTTGTGGTGTAGGAGGTTCAACAGTGCGAGTAGCTGAGCACTGGAGGGGTTTCGTTGTTCTAAACTATGGAGAAAGAAATATTGGGTAGGTCATTAATTTTAGTGGCTACAATTCACCATCTACAAAGGCGAATGGATGTTCTTTGCACTACGAAGTAGATCTTGTGACAAAGGGTTTGTTATTGGGATCTCAATTCTTGAACACGAGGGGTTGGATATAGTAACAATATCATGAGGGTTCTATGACATCCCCAGGCTAATTGCCTCTCATTGTAAATAATCAATATATTTTGATTGTAATTAATAGGCCCGATAATTGGAGGACAAATTCTAGAATTTAAGGAAGGAGGTTGCTTGGGATTTGAAGGAAGCTTGAATTGTTTCATGATAACCATTGAAGATTGGTATATTTTCCATAAACAAACTAGTTTACAAATTAATGGAGTAGGAAATGAGGACAATAGACCATGCCTTCCTTGGATAAATCCACAAGGCAAAAAGGAAAAAATTAAATAGATATGGGTTGTATTGGAATTTGGGGGAATAGAGAAGTCAACCAACATGAAGTGGGGAGGAAGGAAGTGCTAACAAACAATGATTTCCCCACTAGTTAGTTACGACAAAACGATTGTGGATGAGAAGGAAGGGGGTGAAAATGATGTCTTCCCAAGTAATCAAAATATGGTTGTGATAACATAATGGAAGGACAAACATTCTCGAAGACGAGGGACAATCTAGGCATGACAAGAATAGAGAGCGTTTTTGCAAGAGAGGACTCCCATGCATGGAGTGGGTCAAAATTATGATTAAGGGAAATAAGAGAGAACAAAGGAGAACACATTTGAACAAAAATAAAAGAAAAATATGTGGTGCCATTAGAACGCTGTGGGTAGAGCCATTATTTGGTTGAGCATTGGGAGGTGGAAGAATAACTCTCAGGTGAGGACAATAGTCTCTATATTCCTTGTAATCTTGAAGGGTGGAGATGGATTTCTTTGGATTCCCTTGACAACTTAGGTGGAGGCCCGTTCCTTGGATCCCTGGTAAGAGAGTTCTTTAGTCCCCCTCTGCTTGTTTCCTTAGTCTTATAATGAGCTCTGAATTCCCTTGCTGAATTGAGGGTGGAGGCACAACCTCTTGATTCCTTTGTTGATTTGAGGGTGGATGATTAGCCTATATATTCCCTTGTTGATTTGAAGGGTGGAGGTTGTAGACTTATGGATTCCCTATGAGATCTTGGCTACATGGAGTAGCTGGTGGGTGGAGGTGGATGGTCCTCTAGAGTCCCTATTTCAATTGACATATTTGGTTTAATTCATCAAGCACTCATCCTCAAGCTCTGGAATCCAACTCTGGGGTGATCACTGCAAGATATTGAAAAAATGTAGCAAGAAAGGCTCAATTTGACTTTAGCCTTAGTCAAATTGAGTAAATCGAATTTCCACATCAACGGAACAATTTGGAGGCAGTTAACTAGTGTGACATGGCTCTTGTCACTTAGTTAGCTCAGTAAATTCGAGATAGAGGGCTTGGAGTTCGGTTATGCACATGTGATTGCTAAATTTTAGTATTCCAGTTCAGTTATTTTCAGTTGTATTTAGTAAACTAACCTCAAACTATTGTTCGAGTCAGTTGAAGGTCAATTTTGCAGTGGTACATCAGTCTAACTCAGAGATCTGTTAGTTAACTGGTTAATCAACCCAAAATAGCTAGTGCATGCAAAGAATTCGAGTTCCTCAGTTGAAGTGGAGGTGACAAGGAAATGTAACATCAGTTGTAGGCTAGTCTTGAGTGTACAAGTGTTTCATGCAATCAATGATCAATCCTTGGGAATTGCACAATCAATTTGGAGGAAATTCATAAAGAATAAGGTCCAATTTCCTTAGGATTTGCACAAGGAAATATGGGCCTTGGTGAGAAAATATTTGGCTAAGTTTTGGCCATAGCTTGTTTATTGAGCAGGAGAACAATTATTCTTTTGCAAGTTGAGCTCAAAGATGGAGCTAACAATTGTAATAGTTTCTCAATTCATTGATTAACGTATAGAGGACTTGAGGGGTTTTTCCTAGTTGGGTTTCCATAGAAATCAATGTGTATTTTTGGTTTTGCTTATTGCATGTCTATGCCTGTTGTTCTAAATTGTGAGTTTCATTCCACAGATCAATATACTAGAATTGTGTCTCACGATTTTTAGTTAGAATTCTTGAGCAACTTCTATTTCTATCAAATTTCTACAAAAGAAAGGCTTGGATGTAGTGTGTCTAAGATTAGGTAGAGAGTTGAATTCCCAGTCTCAGTTTCCGAACTCAATTTGTCAAAGATTAGTGTTTGCTTATGAATCTTATATCTGAATGCTTTATGTTTGTTTAATGCATTTATTTATTGTGGCTTGTAATGCTGAAGAATGAGGTATTCCTGACTGAATGAACATTGTTGTCTTAAAGGCATGAATGTGGAATGGTTTGTGTTCCTGTGTTGGCCTAAGGCCTATATTAATATGGATTAAATGTCTTGGTTTAATAATTGTGTTATGACATGAAATTTGATTTTCTTTTGCTTGTTTAAGGAAGGTTGAATGCCTATATATTTTCTGAGTAGTAAAATGTTTCCTATATGTATCCATGAACTTGTTTTCTATTTATTATTAGCCAAGAGATTTGTAGCTTGGTGCATTGTTATAAGAATGAATTTTTTTCTAAAGAGCCATAATGAAAATGAATGGGAAGACCTCTGTGTATGCATTATAGAATCGAAAGAAATGGTTATTTAAGCCTTGTATAAATTTTAATATGATCAGGAGAGATGACCTTGGAAACACACACACACAATATATGATGAACTCATATTTTAGTTACATCTTCGCTAGCTAAGTTTGGGCCGAAATCATTCATGATCAGGAGGATGGATCTAATGGGATTGCATATATATTTCTATATATGTATCTATGAATGGTGTGTCAGATACCTAGGTAAGGGTTCCTCTTAAGTGTTTAACAATACCATGATCTAAGGGAGATGCCCTTTCAAAACCATTGGATCCAAGCTTTACACTTAATTATACATATATGGAAATGAGTGGGGGCGAAGTACAATGTGTGAAGGGACTTGGCCTTGTTCATATGTGTGTGTTCCATAACCAAGTGCCTAGGGCGGAAGAGTCCAAAACCTTATATTATGAAGTGGTTCTAGGGCCGAAGGAGCACAAAGAATCACATTGAAAGCACCATACGGACAGGGGCCATGTCTAAGGGAATATGCATGAGAGATCCCATTTTTTGAATCTCGAGTTTAGAACCACTTACGTGTCCTAGAGGTTTGGTACCATAGATATTTCGAGGGGAGCCCCAAGGGTAAAATCCCAAGATTTTATTCCTAGGGTGACTTGGCATAGTGGGGATGAATATTAAGTGTTGGCGCATCAGGTAGAGGAACCCAAAAATTATTATAACATGAAAATTCAATTTGCCTATAAGGACAAGATTGGACCCATGCCCAACATGGAAGGTGACGTGGCCTAAGAGCCACATGGTGTCCCGGGAAGTAGGACACGTGTCATATGTTGAAATATGTAACTAGGTCTAGTCTTCATAATGACAAATGGAATCATGATTTCATGTATTTAATGGAAAGAGAAAAATAAATTTAGTATTTGAGTCTTGATGCATGGGTTTCATGCTCAAGAGAATTTTTTTTTTATAGGTCAAATCACCCATTGAGTGCTTCTAGGTTTTTCATAAAGTCATTGGGTCATTTTCAGGTATGAATGACCCATTTGGGCATGTCACATATTGTAAGAAAATTATTTGAGTCAAATTAGAGTAAAAGGACCCTCCAAGACCATGTCAAACATGCAAGCATCAAGTTGGCCTCATGGAGCAACAAGTTGGCCTAAGGAAACTTTAAGTCTACCTAAAAGGATGTGTCAAGAAGCCTATATATAGATCCATTGACCTCATTTGAAGGGGACTCACTCAAGCACAAGAAAGTTCGATCAAGGGACAAAAAGAAACCTCATATGCAAGTGAAGAGAAGGAGATCAAGATGGAAGGAAGATTAAAGCAATTTCAAGTCTATTTTGGGCTAATTCTATTCACATGTGAAAGGATATTAGGACTCCCACTATTGCAGGAAAACAAAATACTTCAGTCACCAAAGAAGTCCAAACTCAGGTAGAAATGGGGGTCATCTTAAAGGCTGAATTACTAAAGAAGAAGTCTCTCACCAAGCGAAGGATAAATAAGGACATACCCTCCATAATATTTCTCACACGTGTGGCCTAGGGTTTCTATAGATAGGCTGAAAATTGAAGGCATGTAGAAAAAGGTCAAAAATCAAGAAAAGCCCAAAATAAAGGTGCATAAGTCAATTTGACTAATGTTGACTTGGAGAATAAGAATAGACGTTCAAGGAAGAATTATGAATTGGTCTTGGAGAAGTTCTTAAGTTAAGAGTCTTGGTCTTGGAATTCGTCAATTGAAGATTCGATAAGAAGAATCCTGTGGGTTTTCCTCTCAAGATTGGGGAGGTTTTGGCCTTGGCTGATCACCTCTATCTTGTGTCCTTTGTCTCATTGTTCTTTATGGTCTAACAAGATATTTGATGAATAAGAACACATAATAATAATTAATTTGAAGAAGAATATAACTAAGAAAAGTAAAAAGTCTTCACAATTAGTTATCATTAATAGAGAAATATCCTGCATCTCACTGTCCTAGATTTCTCAACATGGTAACAAAGCTAAGGTAACAAGTCAAGTAAGGGCACCTCAATAAAGGACACTCAAGCATTCAAGGACCAAATTTCTAGAATAATTTCAAGGGCTTCAAAGTATCAAGCAGATCCTCTCATCTCCAAGGAACTTTGAAGACAAGGATTTCATCATCATCTTGAAGGAAGTGTTAAAACCCTAGATTGATAAAAGAAGAAGCCCACACTAGAAGCATTCTTGGGAACCTCGCTCAAATCATAATCTCAAGGAATATCTCAAAATACCCTTATCTCTACTAAAATAGAAGATCGAAACATCTTGAAGTCTACTCATTTAAAGAAAGCAAGAAAGGAGTTTTTAACATCATCAAGAAGTCAAGGTGATCTTCTTCTATCTAAAACAAGGATCACTATTTGAAGGAAGACACCTTCTTCAAGAAGAAATAATCTATTACCATATCATCATCAAACTCAAGAAGGAAAAAGATTGAAGATATTGTCATCAAGGAGTATCTTCACAAGTAAGTATCTTTATGTCCACATATGAATCTATCAAAATGTATTTTTGCAAGGAGAGCAATAAGTTGGTTGGGTCATCAAAATTTCTTGCATGGAAGGAGACAAATAATTTAAACCTCATAGAAAATGAATTTGTGGAACATGTTAAGGGCTCAATCACAAAACCTATGAAGGAAGAAGCTCAAACTCTTTCAAAGTACATGAAAGGGGAAGTAAGGGCTCAAAGTATTCTCATAGAATCCATCAAGAATCCCCTCATCTCCTATGTATCAAAAATATAAACATAAAAAGAAATGTATGACAAACTTGTAGATTTGTTCTCCGTAAGTACTACAGGAGAAATGATCTCGTTAAGGAAAGAAATCTACAAAATGAAGATATCAAAATAAGAAGGTTCTCCTCATACTCTATGAGGGTGTTAGAAATAAGAGACCAACTCCAAAAGTTGGGAGAAATAATGTCTGACAAGGAAATCACTACTATAGTGCTCAATGCACTACCAGAGGAATGGATAACAAAAGTTATAAAAAGGGGAGAACTGGAAGTGGTTTTCAGTTTATTTCAAAGTTGGACAAATTTCATGACTGTATTGTAGGCTACCAATTCATTCTCACCATGATCAAGTAATTGCAAAATTGCATGGAGCAGTATTGCAATTGAACCCTCACAGGTTGATGGGCCTTTCACTTGCACAAGGAATATGTCACTAAATGACCAACCATACATTGAAGACATCATTTTAAAAGGTGGAAAAGGGCCACCTTTGAGTGAAGGAGGGACAACATCCATACATGGGTAGTCTGTGGTAATCTCATTACCATCAGAAGAGGGGTCAACCTCCTACAACTTCTTGCTAAATTTGTTGAAGGCTGCTTCTAAGCTAAGTGGAGAAACTTTGTTGGAAATAGGACTTGTTATAACAGTGGCACATAGCTACACTTTTTGCATATGATGATATCATCAACCGACAGCATGATTATTGGGCTACAAGAAGTAGTATGATTATTGGGCTGCAAGAAGAAAAATGGGATGCTAGTATGTTCAAAATGACAGCTGTGAGGATGGGAGGAATTTTATTATTCTTGGAGATTGAAGGGGAAATTATGCAACACCCAGACATGCCATTGCTTGAGGACAAGCAACGTTGGGAAGGGGGGATTGTAATGACCCCTATGGATTAGTTGCCTATAGGAGTATGTAGTAGCCTATCCAACCTCATACGCTATAAGTCTTGATAAAGGGGGAAAACTCAATTATCCATTGTTTGGGGCAACATTGGGTAAATTTTAGATTGGTGGGGCAAAGAGCCAAAATTGAGGGTTGCACTTGCAACCCCTCACATTAGAGTGAACCCCATGAGAAAATCTATAAATAGAGGAGAGTTGGGATCATCAATTTGGATTGGAGCATTTATGATTTTCTTGAGCTTGAGGCTCTGAGGGTTTTAAGACCCCTTCTTTTGATTAGCTTCAGTGGAGGTGATCCCACCCTATCTAATCCTTTCGTCTAGTTTTAGTGGAGTTGATCTCACCCTAACTAAAACACCTATTTTCCTTGTTCTGACACAACATTTTCTCTTAAGTAGGGGAACTGCACACATTTTTCTGGCTAAACAAGATCGAAATTCTTTGTGGGTATTCTCTACGTCAACTAGATATTCTTTTTTGACCAGCCAGAATTCCATTCTCTATAGTTTACATTTCAATTTGGTTTTGGCACTTGAGAGGGGATGATTCATATCTTTGGTAGCATGGAAATAAATGAAAAGAAGTTGAGTTCAAACACTCTAGCCTATCCCTCAACACCAACCCTAATTGTATTCCACATTCGGTTAGGAACAGGCGAAGACGTTCAAGGGTATTTCGGGAGGAAGCCTGAGCTGTTGACACAGGTCGTAGCCACAGGGCCAAGTTTGGGCGTAGGATTTGAGTAGGCGGATTTTTATATTGCAGCTCGTGCTTGGGATATTATAGTCAAACTCCTATGCGGTAAGTAGGAATAACCCAATATATAGTAGATTAATATAGTTCACCTAGTTTGACTTAATAGAGTATAGTTGTCGGATGGAAAATTGGTAGTCTTGAGAGGTATGCAGTCTTATCCACCTCAGAGAGCTTCGACCCACAGGATGGAGGCATATTTACGACATGGGGACATTGCATGGGAAGTTGAGCTGAGGATCTCAGAGGTTGGAGGACAGGCTTAGCCACCACCAACAGACATACAAGCCTTGCTGGACAGATACGCAGTAGTGTTTGGGGACATTCCACCAAGGTAGCCACCAGACAAAGGGTTTGAGCACATTATTGAGTTGGAGCTAGGTGTGAAGGCAATGATCACCACTCCTTACAGGCATCCCAAAGCCTATAAGGAAGAGATTGAGAAGGCCATTGAGGAGCTGCTAGCATTGGGTCATATCAGGCCAAGTTCCAGCCCTTCGCTTCTTCAACAGTGCTGGTGAAGAAGAAGGATGGAACCCTTCAGATGTGCATTGACTACCAGGCCCTCAATTGAAAGATATTAAAGAACCGGTACCCCATTCCCTGCATTGATGAGCTGATGGATGAGCTTAGAGGAGCCAAGAACTTCTCTAAGGTTGATCTACGTTCAGGGTATCACCAGATCAAGGTGAGGGATCAGGATATACCTAAGATAGATTTTCAGTGCCACTTTGGGAACTTTGAGTTTCTGGTCATGCCATTTGGGCTAACCAACGCCCCAGCCACATTCCAGTCATGCATGAACCATGTCTTCTGGGGAAAATTTAGGAGGTTCGTGCTAGTTTTCTTAGATGATATTCTAATTTACAGTCGGACATGAGAGGAGCACCTCCAACACTTGGAGGATGTATTGCGCATTCTGGAGCTGCAGTTTTATGCCAAGCTCTCCAAGTGTGAGTTTGGGTTGACAGAGATGCACTACCTAGGGCATATCATTGGCATTGATGGGGTGAAGGTCCATGAGGAGAAGATTCAGGCCATCCAAGATTGCCCAGTACCCTGAGATGTGACTATGCTGAGGGGCTTCTTGAGTATTTGCACCTACTACAGAAATTTTGTCAAGGGGTTCTCACAACTGCCAACACCCTTGACCGACTTGACCAAGAAGGGAGCCTTCGCATGGACTGATGGAGCACATGTTTCCTTCGATCGCCTCGAGGATGTGATGAATAGTTTCCCTGTTTTGGCACTACTGGATTTTCCCCATCCATTCACTGAGGAGTGCGATGCATTCAAGGTAGGAGTTGGAGCAGTGTTGTCACAAGAGGGGCATCCCATTACTTTCGATAGTCGAAAGCTCCTATTGCATGAGCTGTCATATTCCATATATGACAAGGAGATGTTGGTCATCGTGCATGCATTGGCCAAGTTCCGCTAATACTTGGTGGGAAACCGGTTCCGAGTGAAGACTAATCACAACAGTCTTCGACATTTCATGGGGTAGCAACTCCTCAATGACAAACAACAGAGGTGGGTCAACAAGGTGCACACCTACAAATTCAATATAGATTATGTGCGAGGAAAGCATAATGTGGTGGCCGATGCTCTATCTCAGAGACCAGCTGGGTTATCTCTCATGAGCATCTTCCATGATTGGAAGGATCGGTTGTTGGTGGAGTACTCCAAAGACAAGAGTACATGCGAGGTATTAGAGGGTACCCATGCAGATGAGCATTACTGTGTGATGGATAAGGTCATCTATTACAAGGGGCACATTTACTTAGTGCCCAACTCGCAGTTGAGGGAAAGGGTACTCCAGGAAGCACATGATTCACCACTGTTTGGGCACCAAGGGTTCTGAAAGACTTATATGATGTCCGAGAGGGATTCACGTGGTAGGACCTCAAGGAGGATGTGCTATAGCACATATAAGAGTGTGAGGCTTGTTAGAGGAACAAGGGGGAACTAACCCACCACCCCATAGGATTGCTACAACCACTTCGCATCCTTGAGGGGAAATGGGAAAGTATTTCGATGGATTTCATCACAGGGCCCCCCAGAGTGCAGGGGAAGGATTGCATATACATAGTGGTCGACAAGTTGACCAAATTTTCCCACTTTTTTTCCATCCCCACCAAGTACACGGCTGCACAGGTTGTAGAACTACTCTTCCGGGAGATTTTAAGATTGCGTGGGCTCCCCAAGAACATAGTGAGAAATAGGGACATCAGATTCATGGGAGGATTTTGGTAGGAACTCTTCAGACTGGTCGGGACGGAGCTCACTCCTAGCAAGCAACATTTGGGAGGGGAGGACTTTCATGTCGCTTCTCAAACATATTAGTAATAGGGTACTGCTACACAATTTTGTATATTTTTCACTAAGGAAGAGAACCCCACACTTTCGACTTAGGGACTTAGGGGCCAAATCGACTTTATTTAGCAACTAGTGGAATGTGGAGGCCACCCACATGGGAGTTTGAATTAACCATTCGATATGCTTGGAGGGAAAATTGAATGGGTGGATGGAGGGGCCCACATGATCCTAAGGAGGCCCAAGGATTTATAAGGAGAGATCAACTCTCATTTTGGTTTCATATTTGACATTTGCAAACAAACACTCATCTGTTCACTCTGCTGTTTAGCGAGTCTACTGGTTGTTTAGCCATGAGTCTCTCAAGCGGGAGATTCAACCTCTACTTTGGGGGACCATTCATGCCCACCCTAGGGAGGCTGTTTCACAAGAGTTTTCAGGAGTTCCGAGGTTGTGACATACACCAAAACCAATGCAAAGTAAGAAGTGTGTATTTTTGGGCAGCCAGGAAACACACAGAGGGAGATTCAGGCCAGCAGAGATCATATTGCATGTCGGGGATGTTAGATTCGGTTTGGTCAGTCCTCCGTCAGAGATCAAAACTCTTTATGCATTTCATTTTTAGGTGTCCCACTCCATTCACCCAGCTGCATTCCGTTAGGGGCATGCCATAATCTGACGGAGAAGGTCATGCTAGTCATTCCCCCTCATGTCTGGCTCCTGCTGGCTCAGGTCTTTTGTCAATAATCACCAAAGTCCATGACAGTCAAGGTCTGGTCCTTTAAAGGAAAAAAGTCATTTTTGATGTTTAGGTCTAGGGATTCATCAATTTGGTATTTAATCATGTCCAATAAAGCCATGCAAGCCAGAGTGAGGCCCTTACACAGTTATGATTCAGAGAGCTTCATCGTCATGTGGATAGACTTCAACTCTTCTTCAAAACTCTGTTTTGAAGAAAAGTCAAACAGTGTCATTTGTGATAAAATTTTCAAAAAATTCGTCAGTTGATTTCTTCAGATACAGTCATGGTTTCCGTGGCCAAATGTCCTGTCGTGCAATCCCTGCAAAGAGTGCCGAAAATTTCATCACTTGAGCCAAAATTTTAAAGGGAAAGTGAAAATCAGTGTGTTTTAAAGTCAGTGAAAAAGTGTGAAAACATAACATTAAAAAAATGGGTTTTTGAGGAAGCAAAAATTTAATCCATCACTTCCAAAGCTTTATATACAAATTTTCATCAAAATCAAAGTCATTGTGCTAATCCAAGCCTTGGAGAAACGTTTCAAAGGGTGTGAGTGTGCATCGTGCGTGTTTGAGTGAGTAGGAGGCAGTTTCAAGGAGCGCGACGCATATACTCAAGGGCGCGTCGCACACAGAGGGCGCGACGCACACAGAGCCAGCCCTCAGTTCAATTTTTCCATGGGCACGGTGCACTGAGTTTTGCACGTAGCGCGCACAGACCAAGGGCCGAAACAAGGCCAAATCACCTCCAAATTTTTTTGAAGCCCATCAAAGTGAAAGGTAGGCTCTATAACATGTCTTGTTCATCAAATTTTAGAAATGATATGGTGGTTTATAGTGATGTTTGAGTGAAACCAAATTCATAAAATAAACCACAAGAAAACACCAAAAAACCATGATGGCTAGGGTTGCTAAGGTGTGGTGTTAGGGCCAAGGTTCCATTTCACCCCTCATTTTCCCCTCACCTACCATTTTTTCCTACCCCCCCTTTTTCATTTTTCCTATTATCCCTACCCTAAAATACTACCAAACCCTCTCCCCTATCCCTCCACTCTTTGGTCAACATAATCCCCCAAACCCTACCTTGTCAAAACCCCAAACCCTACCCTATCAAAATACCCAAACCCCTCCCATATCCCTAAACAAACTTCTCCCTATAACCCCTATTCCCATCACATTACTCCCGTCCTAATACTCCCTGTTTCATTGTTCCCCTTGGTGACAGATATCACAAAGGCACCCAGCCTCACACCACCATCAAAGGGAAGCCTAGGTACAGTACACACAACAGTCATGGCATCACAGCATTCGTCAAAGTATGAGAGGGAGACACAAAGTGACTCATCCTCAGAAGAGCAGGCTCCCAGGAGACATCACAAGAGTGGCAAACATGTCAGGGATGAGCCCACTACCCTCACTGAATTACAAGCATGCCCTCTTGCCATGTCATGTTTACAGCACCTAGCATGTTTTGAATTTTGTAAAAGGGTGGCAAATGTTAGAGTTCATCATGAGTTGGCCCGTCTATTTGTGCTTCATCTACATGCAGGTCAGTCTATCTTAGCCGGGGTCACTTTCACATTGACACCCGAAACTATATCAGTGGCAACAGGTATACCAAATGTTGGAGAACAATGGCATAAGAAGAAGAAGGTAGATAGGCAACACTATGAGCCTTACATCAAGGCCAGATTCTTGAGTCAGCTCACAAGAGTCTTTCCCTTCAGATACTCGAAAGATGAGTATGCTCCACTCATGAGATTGATCATGAAATACTTCAGCTGTGAGGGGAGGTTCTCTCGACTATATGCCTATCACATCTAGTTGCTCATGCACTTTACCAGGGTGAGGATGATGAACCTCCCGTTTTTCATATGCAGGAACATAGAGAGGATGAACACCTTCATGCTGCATAAGACCCCTCAGCAACAACTTAACAGTGTGTATCACTTTTCTCTTATCCGGATTTTGGTAGATCATCAGTTGGGATTGCAGGGAATTGCTTGGGAGGACTTCATCTCCCATGACTTCTTCAGCACATCACAGGTACTATCAGAGCCATATCAGGAGATGGGTGGTCCTTCTCATCAGTATGAACACCATGAGACCACTACCATGCCAGTTTTTGTTACATATCAGAGAGGCAGTAAGCACTTGTTTGCAGCAGCAAAGTGAGTGTTATCTCCACCCAGGGTGGAAGGGGCCTCGCTTCCGGCATCAACGACACAGGTAATGGACAAGGGAAAGAAGCCCGTGCATGATGAGGGGCCATCAAGTGAAAAAGAGACTGATGTCATCCTCATTCAGGATCATGAGGCAGAGGCGGAAAATGCCCAACTTAGGATGACCATCCAGGAGCAGAACATAGAGATCCAAGACTTGTCACTCAATGTGGAGAGGGTTAGATGGATCATCAAGTATCTGGAGCAGAGGAACAAGCAACTTGAGGACTAGCAGGCAATCATGGAGCTACAAAGCATCTGTGAGAATCGACAAGCTGCCCAACAATGGAGGATCGAGCTCACTACCTTGGAGCAAGAGATCAACAACGACCGTGAGTCCTCGTTAGAGCGGATCAATATCCACCTGGAGAGACTACTGGAGAAGGCCAACAAATACAAAACCATACTGAGGAGGATGGCTTGTCATTACAGGGCACGGAACATGAGTGCAAAGGCCCGGATAAGGAGCTTGAAGGCCAAATTGAGCAGAGCAACAAAAGAGGCAAAAGCGCAAGATCGACTTCGAATATTGGTTGAAGCTTCTGTGGCCCAGCGTAGTGCCTCTTAGAGAACCTCCAGCCCAAATTTCAAGAAATTTGGGACAATTTTGTTCACATGGAATTTTTTGGCACAAACATAGGTTTTTTCTCCCTGTGCGCTGCGCCACAAGTGCAGCGCATAGGATTGGGAGCTCCAAATGAGAAATGGTTTGCATTTTTGGATTCAGCATGCAAAATCACGACTACTGGAACTCAGGCAAGAAATTTGGGCATGATTTGTGTCTCCAGGAGGTCAAAAACACCCAAAAAATGGCCTCACTGCCCCTATTTTGACACATAGGAAGCAGTCTTGGGAGAATGAAGATTTGGAGGGGAAAATGAGCTCCAAATTCAAAAATTCCACTTGGGTTGGAAAGTAGTCAGGACAGGATTTCCAACAAGCACACTTGGGCACATTTCGGACTCCTGCAAGTGCCTCAAAACTGGCCCCAAAGTGGCGCGGCGCATATAGGAAAAAAGGCCCAATTTGCCTCTGTTTCGCGAAATTTCAATTCGCGACTTTTCATAAGTGGGCCCTCTCATCTACACTTCATTTTTTCGACACCAAAGGCGGCATTTAAAGTATTTTCACTCCAGATGGGCTTCTATCCAAGTGGCAAAGGAAGAAAAACAGTCACCCCAAGCCATTTGTCATTTTTGTAACACTGCACCTATAGCTAATGTTTGGCTCTCCACCTTCATTTTGTAATGATTCAAGTAACTCCCCAACCCTTGGGCGTTCTATCTCTTCATGGCACATTCTATATATTGTATGCAAACTATTTGCAAAGGGTTGGTTGGCTTGTAACTTCTCGGAGACTGTGGGAAAGAAACTCTGTTTCTTCATTATATATTTTTTATAGAGGATTAATGAAAGGCAGCGGCTCTGTTTCATGAGATTCATGTGGTTGTGAGTGTAGCAAATGTGTCTCTTATGTTTCATATGTATCTTGAAATGTTTCATAGTTCATTTCATATTCATTTCCAGTGAAATTTTCTAAGTTAGATAAGGTAGAATTCAATTTTATTGCTCTGCCTGTGGGAAAATTTCATGTTCAGTGTTTTTCTTCTGTTGAAAATGATTCATGTTGCCCATGCCCTTTTCACCCTCCTAAGCAATCTCTCCATTCCGCATTGCTTTCAAACTAAATTGTTGGACTCTTCGCCTATCTTGCCTCATGAAGTAATCTGTGCCTTTGTATTAAATTCTCTGTTCATTGCAGTCCATTGGTCCCATACCATCCCAGAAACACAGTCATTCATAAAAATCGTTTCTTGTATCCATTTTCACTTACTAGCCTAAGATCGATATTTCACAGTAAGTCATCTCAGACGATTTCATTTACTTATTCACTGAGTGTGACATGGAGAGAGCCCTCTCCTGTTCTGGGAGGGCTAGCTACCAGACTGAGCGTGGTTTGTAGTTACCCTAAATTTTGCCTTCCTTCAACCTAAGGCGGATTTAGGTGCTAACATAGTGGTGACCATACTGAGGAATGAAATCAATTCCCTTGCTTCTTAATAATTATAAGCTTCCGGATGATAAGTTTAGGATTTGATAGGCTGAGTAAGTTGGTTGTGTCCTTTGATTTTTCTCAATAGCATGCTGGCTTCTAGAAGATACACCAGAGCTAATCCAGATCCAGACCCTCCGCACATCTACGAAAATCCCAATTTGATTTCAAGAATTCGTTGTCAAGAAAGCTCTATATCGCCCGTGATCAAATCCCATTCATGCCCAGACATTTTTGAGTATATTGAAGAGCTAGAGTTTGATGAGCAGTTTGAAATATCATTGTTCGAAACCAAATCCGAAAGAGCAGTTGACTCTACTATCCACAATCCACAGTTTCTTGTAGAATTGGAGACGGAAAGGGCTAACCGGTCAATTGAAAACTACATAGTAGCTCAGCTTCAAACCCCAATTGCTAGCCCCTTACAAACTATGCACACTCCTCCAACACCTCCGAGGACAAATCCGCCAAGAGTGATGGCTGCCCGTTTTGCACCTCTTGTTTTGCCTCAAGTTTTAGATGATATGCCTGCAGATTACCAAAGCAAAATCCCATTTTTTGATGGCACTCCTAATGGCATTACTGCTCAGCAACATGTGGATAGAATGGCAGACTTCTATGAACTTCATGAGATCGATGCAGAGAATGTGGCAATGAGACTCTTTGTACAAACATTTGCAGGTGAAGTGAGGAAATGGTTTAGAGGTTTGCTGGCTACTCGTATTGCTACCTTGGCTGACCTACAAAGAAAATTTTTAAACCGTTGGGAAGTGAAAAAGAATCCTCTTCAAATTCTAGCCGAATATGAGCAAATCAAAAGAAACGCTGGTGAGTCGGTCCAAGATTATTGCATTAGATTCAATTCAGTTTATAACAAAATTCCAGATCATCTAAGGCCACTTGTGGGACTAGCCATGGTGAAGTTCCTGGATGGTTTTGATGTTGACATGGCTTATCAATTGAGAGAAAGAGAACCGGCCACAATGGAAGACATGCAGAAGATAGCGGTCAACGTTGAAGCGAATCTGTTGACCAAGAGAGCTAGAGCAAAAGCAGAGAAGAAGGTCACTGCAAAGGAAGAATCTTCCTCGGTAGATCAACTACTTCGGAAGGTAGAGCAGATGCTTGAAAGAGTGAAACTTGACAAACCAGAGCCACAAGTTAGAAATCATAACTTTCGTGGGCAGCAACAACCACAATATAGAATAAGACAAAGAGATCAACGAGCCCAAGAGCAGACTGCACAACAGCTAGTACAGACACTTTTGTAGCAAAATTTTGTGCATGGACCGGAATCAGATGAGGACGGGAATGTAATAGGTGAAGAAAATCACCTCTTTACTCCTGACAATTTGTCTATTTATCTCACTAAGGATGAAGAGTATGCAGAGAGTTCAACTGTACACAAAGACGTAGATTTCATTCTAACAAATGACATCGTCTTGGAGGAAGAATCCGATGAATACTAGAGAGGCTATATGAATGCTTTGTCCGCCCAACAGCAACGATATTCACTTAGAAACAGAGATGTGCCGGTCAAACCAATTCAGAAAAGGAAGGAGGTTGAGGCATCAAAGAATGATTCAGCAATTACACAAAGGAAAGGAAAGGAGGCGATTGATCCGGAGAGCAGCAAGTCACCACCAGCAGAACCATCACATCAGAAAGTTGCAAGAAAAGAAAAGGAAAGGAAAGAAATCCTAGTCAAAGAGGTAGAAAAGGTTCCCGCTTTTAATTTGGAAAATGAGATTTCTAAATTAAAGGTATCCATCCCCTTGATTGAAATAATGAAGAACAACAATTATAAAGGACAAGTATCTAAAATGTTGAATTTGTACCCAATGTCCGACATGGTGAATGTCAAAGATGATCAACCTGAAATGATTTTTGGGCCAGCATCAAATGATGAGTCTCCTGATAGTGATGTGCCACCTTTTTACATCAGTTTAAGGTTGCATGATTTTGTGTTACATAACGCCATGTTTGATTCCGGAGCTTCTCACAATCTCATGCCCAAGGCAATTATGGATAAGCTTGGTCTGGACATCACCCAGCAATATAATGATCTCTATTCGTTTGATTCCAATAGAATAAGATGTATAGGTCTCATCAAAGACTTGGTTGTGAGTTTGGATCAGCTCCCAATGAAGAATGTTTTGATGGATGTTGTGGTAGCAGATATTCCTCCAGGTTTGGCATGCTTCTTTCCAGGTCTTGGGTAGCGAAATTGAAAGGGACACTACAACTAGATTTCTCCTATGCAACGATTCTGGTGTTTGGACAAATGAGGAAATTGTATCGGGAACAAAAAATAAAATACATGATCACAAGCAAGGAGAAACCAATAAATAATCCAATTAACTATGTACATACAGATTTAGAGTCTTTTGTTTTGTATTCAGATAGTTTTAATGATATAGATAGCCAGTTAGTAGAAGCAGATGATATTTTGGAAATAACAAAAAATTTCAGAGAAGTTTTGAAGAAAGAAGAACAATAACAACAAAACAATGTTGAGCAATCAGCTGAAAGCAATGGACAACAAGCAGACAAGGCACAACAAACAAATTTCCAACACTTGCAAGAGAAGGAAGAAGGTTTGTGGACCATGGATTTCAATGGAGCAATGGGAAATGATGGCACTGGAATTGGAATTGGGTACGCAGACCTTTCTCGCCCCGAACAAAGTCCCTAGTAACGTGCGCGTATGCTCATACAAGTTGGCTTTTGAGTGTTCAAATAATGAAGCTGAGTATGAAGCTCTGATTGCTGGCCTAAAGATTCTAAGAAAGCTGAATGCTAAGAGGATTTCAGTATATGGCGACTCCGAATTGGTTATCAAGCAGGTCAGAGGCGAATATCAAGCAAAGCATCCTAGAATGCGAGCTTACCGTAATGCAGGTCTAGACATCCTAAAATTATTTTCAGAATACACCTTGACATGTGTGCCTCGTATACAAAATAGTATTGTTGATGCTCTTGCCAAGGCAGCAAGTAGTTTGAAGATCCCAATGAACTCCAGCAATAAATTCGAAATCCATGTCAAGCATCATCTAACCGCTCCAGACAATCAGAGATATTGGCAAGTGTTCTAAGATGATGAGGAGATTGATGATTTTCTGCAAAACAAAGACAAGTTCAAAGAGACCTCAATTGATGAAGAAAATGACGATGATAAAGGTAATGGTACAGATGAGGTGCAGATCAATGAAATGGACGTATTGCAGCTGAAGAATAATGTTATTCCCAAAGGCTTGATACCTCTAGAAGAACTTTTTGATCAAGATGATATAGCCCGCAAGCCAACATTGCAGCCAACAGAGAACGGTGTGGAAGAGGTCAATATCGGAACAGCTGCAAATCCTAAATTGGTAAAATTGTCCAAAGCATTGCCGCCAAAGATCAAGGACAAATATATCAGTTTGATGTCTTCATTTGCATATGTGTTTGCTTGGGACTATTCCGACTTAAAGACATATGATACTAATATAATTCAGCACACTATACCCATCAAGCCCAATCAAAAACCATTCAGACAGAAGTTGAGAAGGCTAAATCCAAAGTTGCTGCCATCTATTGTGTTTATGTACCTAGGGGGGGTAATATGGGGTACCGAGGGAGGTACCCAAGGTAATAATGTAACAATGGGATGGGCCATAGTAATAAATAAGGTGGTTAACCCATGTCATGTAAGGGACCACAAGTAGTTAATAATAATGTAAGGGGCCCATGGTATTAGTTGATGGTATGAGGAACCATGGTAATGATGCGTGGTATTGTATGTATGAGGCCTATATAGAGGCTAGAGACTCCATATGGAGAGATATGAAGAGAAGTATTCTTGTATGAACATGCATATGGCTTGTGGAGTGTTCTCCTTCCTTAAGGAGTGAATGTATGGTGTTGCCCTACCTTAAGGGTTTTGATAATAAAGAAGCATTTCTATCTATTTCTTGGGTTTAATTGCATTATCTTATACTTTCTTATCAGATCTATAATATCTTGGGTTAGAGCTACAACAAGTGGTATCAGAGCTATATTTCTGGGTTAGATCTACAACAAGTGGTATCAGAGCTACAACAAGTGGTATCAAAGCTATATTTCTGGGTTAAATCTACAACAAGTGGTATCAGAGCACTTTCTTGGGCACAAAAGTGGAGAATTTTTTTTTCATTTTTGCAGGATTTCAGGGGCGGCGACTTTGCAGATCAGATATGTACGTTTTGGTTCAAGATCTAAAAAATATGATTGCAATCTGTATTCCTTGTGAAAAAATATCCGATTTCAAAAAAAAAATCGGTCAAATCGGAGTCCGGATGAAGGAGATATCGCTGATCTAAAAATCAGTGGGGTTGGAGACAATTTTTCGGGGCAGCGAATTTGCGGCGCAGATATAGACCTCTTGGCACCATATCTACACAATATAATTGTATATCTGGATTCTTTGTGAAAAAATACCCAAATTCAAAAAAAAATTCAGTTGAATCGGAGTCCGGATGAGGGAGATATCGCTGATTTAAAATCAGCCCTTTTTGCAGAAATTTTAGGTGACGGCGGGAGAGTAGCAGCGCAGATCTGAAATTTCAAGTGCCTGGATCAAGATTTCTACCACATGGGCAGATGCAGAGTGGTTGTTCCATTTCTAAAAACATGTTATAATAGAGATTCTGAGCAATATTGACGGATCTGTGACCATTTCAATTTTTCACCAATATTTTGTGATGGCAAGCCTAGATCGGAATTCGAGGGAGTTGTATAAATTTGACGGTTCTCACCCGTCCGCATGGCTAGCACAAATGGATCAGTATTTCAAATTGAATCATCTCCAAGATGATTGGACTAAGCTGGGAGTGGGGACCATGTACTTGGACAATGAACGATGGCAATGGGCGGAATGACATCAACGTCGCAATGGACCTTTTGCGAGTTAGGCCCAATTTGCCAAAGCTCTTATAGAGCGCTTTGACCGTAAATCAAATCTTGTGGATTAACACACACAGACAGACACACAACCTAGCAAAGCTGTTATTTTTACAGGAAAGAAGGAAACCAAGGAACCAAAAGGGTTATTTTTGGCTGGT
The DNA here is from genome assembly GCA_000404065.3 of Pinus taeda. Taxonomy (NCBI): domain Eukaryota; kingdom Viridiplantae; phylum Streptophyta; class Pinopsida; order Pinales; family Pinaceae; genus Pinus; species Pinus taeda. The sequence continues at coordinate 69,281 of APFE031512485.1, read as the reverse complement.
ATCTCGGTATTGCAGGTTCATGGATTGATTCAGAAGGAGAAAATCATTGTGTCTACCAATCCGAGTTGCAAACAAAATCTTATAAATGTCAACTTGGCAAAGAAATTGCAAGTCCCAGCAAAACAAATTGAACATACACA
>APFE031512485.1:16635-65969 GCA_000404065.3 Pinus taeda | reverse complement strand
GAAAAAGAAGACACCACAACAGGCCCTACAGCAGGGTGAAGTCAAGCAAAAGCCATCGTGGGTTAAAACTTCAACATATCATCACCCACATCACCCCGCAAGACAACTGTCAAGATGACAACCAAAGAGTTACATGACGGATACAAAGGAGAGACGATCCACCTGCTACACCTCAACACAGAAGAGCTGCCACGGTCAACTTCCATCTCAAGCGAGCGAGGCACCAGCGAGATCGAGGGTTCACCTTTCTCTTGGATGGCTAGATGCATGTGCTTGGTATCAGTGGACTACTCTTTTGAGTAGATCTTATTATTTGTGTTCTTCTCATGTTTCGGGGACGAAACATGCTAAGGGGGGTGGAATGTTATGTACCTAGGGGGGGTAATATGGGTTACCGAGGGAGGTACCCAAGGTAATAATGTAATAATGGGATGGGCCATAGTAATAAATAAGGTGGTTAACCCATGTCATGTAAGGGACCACAAGTAGTTAATAATAATGTAAGGGGCCCATGGTATTAGTTGATGGTATGAGGAAACCATGGTAATGATGCATGGTATTGTATGTATGAGGCCTATATAGAGGCTAGAGGCTCCACATGGAGAGAGATGAAGAGAAGTATTATTGTGTGTACAAGCATATGGCTTGTGGAGTGTTCTCCTTCTTTAAGGAGTGAATGTATGGTGTTGCCCTACCTTAAAGGTTTTGATAATAAAGAAGCATTTCTATCTATTTCTTGGGTTTAATTGCATTATCTTATACTTTCTTATCAGATCTATAATATCTTGAGTTAGAGCTACAACAAGTGGTATCAGAGCTATATTTCTGGGTTAGATCTACAACAAGTGGTATCAGAGCTACAACAAGTGGTATCAGAGCTATATTTCTGGGTTAGATCTACAACATATTGAAAAAGAGATCTATAGGTTGTACAAATTAGGGATAATTGTGCCCATCAGATTTTCGGATTGGATCTCTAACTTGGTGCCCATAAGGAAGAAGACAGGTGAGATTCGCTTATGCATTGATTTCAGAAATCTCAACAAAGTTTCATTGAAAGACAATTATCCACTGCCCAAAATGGACCATATACTTCAACGAGTAGTGGGAGCATCTCGTATGTCACTGCTTGATGGTTATTCCGGATATAACCAAGTTTTTGTCCATGAGGATGACCGAGACAAGACAAAGTTCACAACTCCAATGGGGAAAAATTCCATTACGATAAATGCCTTCGGTTTGAAGAATGCGGGTGCCACATTTCAGTGTGCAATGGACTTGGCTTTTGCAAATGAGAAGGATGTCTTTTTGGTGGTGTATTTGGATGATTTGACGGTGTTTTCCAAATCTGATAAAGAGCACATGTACCATCTTAAAATTGTCTTCCAAAAGTGCAGAAAATATGGCTTGTCGCTGAATCCAAAGAAGAGTTTGTTTGCCATGGAAGAAGGCAAACTACTCGAGCACATTACTTCAAAAGATGGCATTCATATTGACCAAGCACTTGTGCAAGCAATTCAGCAAATCGATCTGCCCTGGAATAAAAAAGAGATACAATCGTTCAATGGTCAGATGAATTTTTTGCGCCGCTTTGTATCTAATCTTGCTGAGCACCTAAGAGAGATGACAAATATGCTTAAGAAGGACAGCCAAGTGAAATGGACATAGGAGGCTGTAAAATCTTTCAATTTCGTCAAATTGGCTCTTTCCTCAGCTCCAGTTCTAGTCAGCCCAGACGACACTCAGGATTTCATATTGTTTTCATTTGCTTCACAGCATACTATGGCAGCAGTGTTATTGCAGAAAAGAGATGATCATGAAAGACCCATTGCATTTTCAGCAGAGCTATAAAAGACGCAGCCTTAAAGTACAACATCATTGAGAAGCAAGCCCTTGCACTTGCGAAGACATTAAAAGATTTCCAGGTGTATATTCTACATTCTCACATTTTGGCCTATGTTCCTAACGCTGCTGTCAAAGATGTTTTAGTGCAGACCGATCCGGAAGGAAGAAGAGGCAAGTGGATTGCAACCTTGCTGGAATATGATGTGGAAATAAAGCCTACAAAGTTGGTTAAAGGACAGGGATTGGCGAAGTTAATGGCTGAATCAAACTTGCACGCCTTGGACATAAATCTGATCGCTGCCTTGTCTGATGAGGATGAGGAAGGATCGTCAATTCAGGTATCTGAAATGTTTGCTCTGTCTCCATGGTATTCAGATATCATATATGTGCTTAAAAATTTGTCACCACCGCCCGACATGACTAGAAACAAAGCAAGAACACTCAAGATAAAGGCTGCCAAGTTTTGCATTCTAAATTCTGCACTGTATTGGAAAGATCCCGGTGGCGTTCTATTAAATTTTTGGTGGAAAAGGAAGTGAAGAAAGTCATGGAGGACTGCCACCAAGGAGACTGTGGTGGTCACCTTTTTTGGAAGTCAACAACAAACAAAATTCTGAGAGCAGGGTACTATTGGCTGACATTGTTTGCCGATGTATATAAGATGGTCAAGCGCTGTCATAAGTGTCATATTTTCAAAGGAAAGTAGAAGTTACAGCCTCTACCACTCAAGCCCATTGAGGTGAGTGCCCCTTTCCAGCATTGGGGATTGGATTTCATTGGCGAAATTCATCCCGCTTCTTCCGGACAGCATAGATGGATCCTCACAGCCACAGATTATTTCACAAAATGGATTGAGGCAATTCCCATCAGACAAGCTACAAATGCGGTAATCATTTCATTCCTTTCAAAATAACATCTTGTCTCGCTTTGGTTGCCCGAATAAGCTAATCACTGATAACGCAACAACTTTCAAATAAAAAAGGATGGTAGAGTTTTGTCATAAATATCACATCATTTTGGGTCACTCGACTGCCTATCATCCGCAAGGCAATGGATTGGCGGAATCTTCGAACAAATCATTGGTCAACATAATCAAGAAGCTGCTGGAAATAAATAAGAAGAGCTGGCATAAGAGGTTGGTGAATGTGCTTTGGGCAGATCGGGTCAGTCAGAAGAAATCCATAGGTACGTCACCGTTTGAACTTGTTTATGGAGTTGATACAATATTTCCTACCTCTCTCGCTGCCCCGGTAGTCAAACTTCTTCAGGAGGCCGGCAGTGAAGAAGATCCCATGCAGAGAAGGCTGAATCAAATGGTCCATTTGCAGCAGACCAGAGAAGAAGTTTTCAAGAACACATCCAAATTGCAAGAGAAAATCAAGAAAATTTATGACAGAAAGGCAAAGGTGAACAAATTTCAGGTGGATGATGTGGTGCTGAAGTGGGATGCAAGGAATGAAGAGAAAGGCAAGCACGGTAAGTTCGAGAACCTCTGGAAAGGTCCTTTCAAGATTGCAGCATATCGGGGGCAGAATGCCTTTCTTCTAAAGGAAATGAACGGGGAAGATTGTCCAGGAGGGCCGATCAATGGTCCGTTGCTCAAGCAATACCATTTCTGAGTTTTTAACGCTGCTTCCACCATCACTGTAAATACCGTTTTACTTCAGTTTAGTTAGAGTTTATCTAGTTAGTCTTCAAGTCATTTCAATGTCAAATTTGAGTCAGTTTTTGGTCATTTCGGTTTCACAAATGAGTCAGAGTCCTGTGTTATTTGTTGAAATAATGACTCCATAGCCCAATGGACGAAGGCACTGTCTAGCTCTTCCAGAGATCTGCTGTTCTTGGCACCTCCAAGGAGCTACCATCCCCCATTGGAGCCAATGTTAGAGTCGGTATGGTCAGTCCTCCGTCAGAGATCAAAACTCTTTATGCATTTCATTTTTAGGTGTCCTGCTCCATACACCTAGCTGCATTCCGCTAGGGGCATGCCATAATCTGACGGAGAAGGTCATGCTAGTCATTCCCCCTCATGTCTAGCTCCTGCTAGCTCAGGTCTTTTGTCAATAATCACCAAAGTCCATGACAGTCAAGGTCTGGTCCTTTAAAGGACAAAAGTAGTTTTCGATGTTTAGGTCTAGGGATTCATCAATTTGGTATTTAATCATGTCCAGTAAAGCCATGCAGGCTAGAGTGAGGCCCTTACACAATTATGATTCAGAGAGCTTCATCGTCATGTGGATAGACTTCAACTCTTCTTCAAAACTCTGTTTTGAAGAAAAGTCAAACAGTGTCATTTGTGATAAAATTTTCAAAAAAGTCGTCAGTTGATTTCTTCAGATACAGTCATGGTTTCCATAGCCAAATGTCCTATCGTGCAATCCCTACAAAGAGTGCCGAAAATTTCATCATTTGAGCTAAAATTTCAAAGGGAAAGTGAAAATCAGTGTGTTTTAAAGTCAGTGAAAAAGTGTCAAAACATAACATTAGAAAAATGGGTTTTTGAGGAAGCAAAAATTTAACCCATCACTTTCCAAAGCTTTATATACAAGTTTTCATCAAAATCAAAGTCATTGTGCTAATCCAACCCTTGGAGAAACGTTGTAAAGGGTGTGAGTGTGCATCGTGCGTGTTTGAGTGAGTTGGAGGCAGTTTCAAGGAGCGTGGCGCATATACTCAGGGGCGTGGCGCACACAGAGCTAGCCCTCAGTTCAATTTTTCCACGGGCGCGGCGCACACCCAAGGCGCGGGGCACTGGGTTTTGCGCGTGGTGCACACAGACCAAGGGCCGAAACAAGGCCAAATCACCTCCAAATTTTTTTGAAGCCCATCAAAGTGAAAGGTAGGCTCTATAACATGTCTTGTTCATCAAATTTTAGAAATGATATGGTGGTTTATAGCAATGTTTGAGTGCAACCAAGTTCATAAAATCAACCACAAGAAAACACCAAAAAACCATGATGGCTAGGGTTGCTAAGGTGTGGTGTTAGGGCCAAGGTTCCATTTCACCCCTCATTTTCCCCTCACCTACCATTTTTTCCTACCCCCCTTTTTTCATTTTTCCTATTATCCCTACCCTAAAATACTACCAAACCCTCTCCCCTATCCCTCCACTCTTTGGTCAACACAATCCCCCAAACCCTACCTTGTCAAAACCCCAAACCCTACCCTATCAAAATACCCAAACCCCTCCCATATCCCTAAACAAACTTCTCCCTATAACCCCTATTCCCATCACATTACTCCCGTCCTAATACTCCTTGTTTCATTGTTCCCCTTGGTGACAGATATCACAAAGGCAACCAGCCTCACACCATCATCAAAGGGCAGCCTAGGTACAATACACATAGTAGTCATGACATCACAACATTCGTCAAAGTATGAGAGGGAGACACAAAGTGACTCATCCTCAGAAGAGCAGGCTCCCAGGAGACATCACAAGAGTGGCAAACATGTCAGGGATGAGCCCACTACCCTCACTGAATTACAAGCATGCCCTCTTGCCATGTCATGTTTCCAGCACCTAGCATGTTTTGAATTTTTTCAAAGGGTGGAAAATGTTAGAGTTCATCATGAGTTGGCCCGTCTATTTGTGCTTCATCTACATGGAGGTCAGTTTATCTTAACTGGGGTCACTTTCACATTGACACCCGAAACTATATTAGTGGCAACAGGTATACCAAATGTTGGAGAATAGTGGCATAAGAAGAAGAAGGTGGATAGGCAACACTGTGAGCCTTACATCAAGGCCAAATTCTTGAGTCAGCTCACAAGAGTCTTTCCCTTCAGATACTTGAAAAATGAGTATGCTCCACTCATGAGATTGATCATGAAATACTTCAGCTGTGAGGGGAGGTTCTCTCGACTATATGCCTATCACATTCGGTTGCTCATGCACTTTACCAGGGTGAGGATGATGAACCTCCCGTTTTTCATATGCAGGAACATAGAGAGGATGAACACCTTCATGCTGCATAAGACCCCTCAACAGCAGCTTAACAGTGTGTATCACTTTGCTCTTATCCGAATTTAGGTAGATCACCAGTTGGGATTGCAGGGCATTGCTTGGGAGGACTTCATCTCCTGTGACTTCTTCAGCACATCACAGGTATTATCAGAGCCAGAGTAGGAGATGGGTGGTCCTTCTCATCAGTATGAAAACCATGAGACCACTACCATGCCAGTTTTTGTTACATATCAGAGAGGTAGTAGGCACTTGTTTGCAGCAGCAAAGCGAGTGTTATCTCCACCCAGGGTGGAAGGGGCCTCGCTTCTGGAATCAGCGACAGAGGTACTGGACAAGGGCAAGAAGCCTGTGCATGATGAGGGGCCATCAGGTGAACAGGAGACCGATGTCATTCTCATTCAGGATGATGAGGCAGAGGCGGAAAATGCCCAACTTAGGATGACCATCCAAGAGCAGAACACGGAGATCCAAGACTTGTCACTCAATGTGGAGAGGGCCAGATGGATCATCAAGTATCTGGAGCAGAGGAACAAGTAGCCTGAGGACCAGCAGACAATCATGGAGCTGTAAAGCATTCATGAGAATCGACAAGCTGCCCATAAAGGAGGATTGAGCTCACTACCTTGGAGCAAGAGATCAACAACGATCATGAGTCCTGGTTAGAGCGGATCAATACCCACCTAGAGAGACTGCTGGAGAAGGCCAACAGAGACAAAACCATACTGAGGAGGATGGCTTGTCATTACAGGGCACGAAACATGAGTGTAAAGGCCCGGATACGGAGCTTGAAGGCCAAATTGAGCAGAGAATTCTTGGCTGAAGCTTCTGTGGCCCAGCATAGTGCCTTTTCGAGAACCTCCAGCCCAAATTTCAAGAAATTTGGGACAATTTTGGTCACATGGAAATTTTTTGACACAAACACAGTTTTTTTCTCCCTGTGCGTCGCGCATTGGGAGCTCCAAATGAGAAATGGTTTGCATTTTTGAATTCAACATGCAAAATCACGACTACTAGCACTCGGGCAAGAAATTTGGGCATGATTTGAGTCTCCAGGAGGTCAAAAACACCCAAAAAATGGCCTCACTGCCCCTATTTTGACACACATGAAGCAGTCTTGGGAGAATGAAGATTTGGAGGGGCAATGAGCTCCAAATTCAAAAATTCCACTTGGGTTGGAAAGTAAGGATAGGCTTTCCAACAAGCACACTTGGTCACATTTTGGACCCCTGCAAGTGCCTCAAAACTGGCCCCAAAGTGGCGTGGCGCATATAGAGAAAAAGGCCCAATTTGCCTCTATTTCGCAAAATTTCAATTCACGACTTTTCATAAGTGGGCCCTCTCATCTACACTTCACTTTTTTGACACCAAAGGCGGCATTTAAAGTATTTTCACTCCAAATGGGCTTCTATCCAAGTGGCAAAGGAAGGCAAACAGTCACCCCAAGCCATTTGTCACGTTTGTAATGCTGCACCTGTAGCTGATGTTTGGCTCTCCATCTTCATTTTGTAATGATTCGAGTAACTCCCCAACCCTTGGGCGTTCTATCTCTTCATGGCACATTCTATATATTGTATGGAAACTATTTGCAAAGGGTTGGTTGGCTTGTAACTTCTGGGAGACTGTGGGAAAGAAACTTTGTTTCTTCATTGTATATTTTTTACAGAGGATTAATGAAAGGCAACGGCTCTGTTTCATGAGATTCATGTGGTTGTGAGTGTAGCAAATGTGTCTCTTATGTTTCATATGTATCTTGTTATGTTTCAAAGTTCATTTCATATTCATTTCCAATGAAATTTTCTAAGTTAGATAAGGTAGAATTCAATTTTATTGCTCTACCTGTGGGAAAATTTCATGTTCAGTGTTTTTCTTCTGTTGAAAAAGATTCATGTTGCCCATGCCCTTTTCACCCTCCTAAGCAATCTCTCCATTCCGCGTTGCTTTCAAACTAAATTGTTGGACTCTTCGCCTATCTTGCCTCACGAAGTAATCTGTGTCTTTGTATTAAATTCTTTGCTCATTGCAGTCCATTGGTCCCATACCATCCCAGAAACACAGTCGTTCATAAAAATTGTTTCTTGTATCCATTTTCACTTACTAGCCTAAGATCAATATTTCACAGTAAGTCATCTCAGACCATTTCATTTACTTATTCGCTAAGCCTGACACGGAGAGAGCCCTCTCCTATTCTAGTAGGGCTAGCTACCAGACTGAACGTGGTTTGTGGTTACCCTGAATTTTGCCTTCCTTCAGCCTAAGGCGGATTTAGGTGCTAACAGGCGAGTCGGGCAACTGAGGTAGCAGTGCTAGACCAACCGTTTTGTTGGGTTTTACAGCGAGCTGAACCAACATTCCAACAATTCAAACTGTTGGGCTGAGGGACAATGCCAAGGCCACTCAACAAATTTCTGTGGTGCTTGGGAGCAGCTGATTTGCGCCAAGATATCATCCGGGGAGTCAAGGGTTGTATAGCAGGGGTAACTCAACGTTTTGAAGGACTTTACAGGTGGATTTATAGGTAGTTTCCAACAGGCTGAGTTTTGCAACTACAACTGAGGTAGGCTCCAAGGGGGTCGAAAATTAGAAGTCCAAACCAACTAAATTCCCTTCTGGGTTTTGACCATGAAGTCCAGGGTTAAAAGCATATAAATTTCTGGGTAGTTTTAGTGCACTTTCCAGTCATTCGAACCTCAGCAAAGTAGTGGTTTTTTGACCAACACAATCCAGATTGGTGCATCAGTTGGGCAACCTTCAGCGCAACCATTTTCCTACCTAGGTTTGGTCATGCTTGTCCATTGAGACAAGCCCAAGTGCATCATTCCATCATATATTGTATTTGGCTAGCAGAAATAAATAAAATGACTCAAAAGATCTCATTTCCACTGTTTCTATGGATGCCTGATGAATATTTCGTTTTTTGTATTTTGCTGCATAAAATATTTGATGTTATCACTTGTATTGCTATTTAGAGTCATTATAGTTCATGTGGTTAATTATTTTTCTATGAAATTGTAGTAGTGTTTTATTTCGTATTTTGCAGAAGACAAATAACCTAAATAGATAAGAAAATGATAACCTGTAGTTGCAACATGATTAAAATTTCATATTTTATATTTTTAGCGGCATGAAAACACAAGTTGGCCCTCCCAAAAGTTTAGGTCCACCTACCCCTATAAACACATATCATCACACTTTATCACTATATATAGAGAGCTCGTCTCACTCATTTGAATCACCTATTCGGATCAAGGAAAGTCTTTTGTTTATACAAGCTAATGAGCCTTCTGTGACAACCGAAATCCATCTTCTAAACAGATTGACATTGTAGGCAGATACATGTTCTGAGCACACTGAATTGAGGTAGCCCAAAACCTTGATCGATGTGATATAAGGTTAAGCTTTGAGGCAGGAAGGAGTCTGAGCTCTGAGGTAGACAAAAGGTTGAATTCTAGGTAGACCAGATTGAGTTTGTTGGGGAACTTTATGATTTGTCTGAAGGGAAGTATGACCAGGGCTATGAATTTAAATTTGATTCAATGTATTGCTATTGAACTTCATGATTTTTAAAAGAAAAAGGTTTCTGGTTTTTTCTCCAATGGGGATTTTCCCAATGTAAATTCTTATGTTTTTTTGGTTTAGTTGTCTCTTTATAATCCTACAGTCATATATGTTAGGTACAACTATAACTATTGTTTAGCATATCATCACACTTTATCACTATATATAGAGAGCTCGTCTCACTCATTTGAATCACCTATTCGGATCAAGGAAAGTCTTTTGTTTATACAAGCTAATGAGCCTTCTGTGACAACCGAAATCCATCTTCTAAACAGATTGACATTGTAGGCAGATACATGTTCTGAGCACACTGAATTGAGGTAGCCCAAAACCTTGATCGATGTGATATAAGGTTAAGCTTTGAGGCAGGAAGGAGTCTGAGCTCTGAGGTAGACAAAAGGTTGAATTCTAGGTAGACCAGATTGAGTTTGTTGGGGAACTTTATGATTTGTCTGAAGGGAAGTATGACCAGGGCTATGAATTTAAATTTGATTCAATGTATTGCTATTGAACTTCATGATTTTTAAAAGAAAAAGGTTTCTGGTTTTTTCTCCAATGGGGATTTTCCCAATGTAAATTCTTATGTTTTTTTGGTTTAGTTGTCTCTTTATAATCCTACAGTCATATATGTTAGGTACAACTATAACTATTGTTTAGTTTAGTTCTCATGTCATGTCATATTATCTATCATCAGCATTATTTAAAAAAGCTCATGTATAAGCTATTTTGCCAGTGCCTTGTAGTCTGCCCATATAATAAGCATAGTCTCTCCCCGATGGCATGAATTCCAGTTTCCATACAGCGTTAGTATTAGTGTTTTGCTTCCTGTATATATATGAAAAATTCCCAAGGTAAATTCTTGTGTTTTTGGTTTGGTTGTCTCTTTATAATCCTACCAATCCTACCGTCATATTTTATCTTCAGCATCTGGGTGTTCTACTGCTCTCACTGATTTGATTGTGGATGCCAATCTGTTGATAGAATATCAAATTGTGAAGTTTCAAAGTGGGGTTCGGCGTGTTTGATATCTCTGCGCACAACAGCCGACAGAAGGGTTTCACGGGGTGCTGCCCAGTTCGTTGGACAACCATATCTGCACATTAGCAAACTATACCGCAGAGGATTATTCGGTGACATACGCAGCAATCACAAAATGACTTTCTTTTTCAGGAAAAAAAAATCAACAGGTTCTGTATTAATAAAAACCGTTCAGCTATCTCTGGAATTCAGAAAAGTACATAGTCATGGATAAAAAACATATTACTAATCACTAATACAACTATAACTATTGTTTAGTTCTCATCGTGTCATATTATCTATCATCAGCATTATTAAAAAAAGCTCATGTATAAGCTATCATGCCGGTGCCTTGTAGTCTGCCCATATAATAAGCATAGTATCTCCCTGATGGCATGAATTCCAGTTTCAATAGAGCGTTAGTATTAGTGTTTTGCTTCCTGTACAAATATGAAAAATATGCATTTTTGAATGTCTAGTCAATATTCTGATTGTGTATTAGTTGATTAATTGATTTAATCAATTGTGATTTTGGAGTCGCCAAATACATATAGTGTTTTAGTAATAAGTCATCTAGTTCAGAATAATAAGCCCCATAGTGCAATGATCTTTGCCATGGAGTTTGTCCTTGAACAATTGTTCCAACTAAAAAGATAATAGAGCTCCAGGGATAAGACAATATAGGCTCCACAACTGCATACATTTAGTTTTGTTGCCCCATCAAAGGAAACCAATAGGATATTTGCCCCAACAATTTTTGGTTGACCTTTTTTTTTATTTCCTTTTGAGCCACTTATCCATATTCATTGAAGTATTGTTGCAATTTCTATCAATATCATATGGAATATTATCAAATATGAAGGCATTCATGCATCTCCATATGCCCCAAAAAATAAAGACATGAAGTGTTTTGACTTCCTTGACATTCGTTTTACATTCCTGAAGGCATTCTTCAATAGATGTATAGATCCATCCCACATCGATATTTAGTCTTTGTAAAACACCAATCCAAATGGCCACAACATAAGGGCACTTGAGAAATAAATGTAAATCATTCCCATTTTCACCTCAATATATAATACATCTGCCAAGACCTTGGAAACCCCACTTGCACAGATTCTCCTAGGTAGGTATCTTGTTTTTCCACACCAGCGATCTGAAACACTTCAATTTTAGGGGCATTTTCCAAGACTGTAATTTTTGAAACCACCATTTCTCTGTCGAACCCAGTTGTGTAGCAGATGTGTCTGTCGATCTCCTTGATAAAGATAAGTCCCTGCATAGTCCTCCCGTCCCATTTATAAGAATCAACCTCATCCCTAAATGAGATGCCCACCATGTATAAATTAACAACATCTTTCCTATATCTTTGCTAATTCTCCAATTAATCCCAACTCGAGAGCTTATCCAAGTTGGATATAGGCACTTAGGATCATTACCAGTGTGCATTTGGTTTAAGAAAATTATACCCCTATCGTGAAGGTAGTGGATGATATCAATAGGCAGAGCATGATTGCCCTGAAATTGGATCCATCCCAATCTTCACCATAGCGCCTGAACCAATCTCCCACCACAGATTACCGAGTAGCCATTGTTTTAATTTCATGAAGCAATTCCTTATGAGTGAAACATTTTTAAATTCCTAGCCCCAAACTTGATCCACTCATGAAGTGACAGGTTTTAAAGATATTTTTCCTTAATGATCTGTTGCCAAAAACGAGATTTGAATATTGCTCACCATAAACTCTTTATAACCAATGGCCATCAAATTTCTTGATGTTCTTTAATCCCCATCCACCCTCCTCTTTCCTCTGCGAAATATCCTCCAAACGAACAAGATGGATCTTGAAATCACCTTTTGCTCTAGACCATATGAAATTTGATATTAATGGAATTGATTTTCTTTATGACTTGTTTGGGCATCAAATATAAATGCATCAAGTAATCAAAGATCTTTTGTAGGACAGATTGAGCTAAAATCAAACTTCCTCCAAGTGTTGTCTAACTATTAGACATTTGGAATTTTTAGTCCGAATTTGGCTAATTTTTTTGGGTCAAATTTGATTTTTGTCATTTAATATGGGTTTTAAATTGCATATATGAATTCAACACCCTAAAAAATACCTAGGATATTTAGATTGTGAAGAATTCACAACTCAAATTTGTAATTGCAACAATTCAATTAGACTAGAAAAACCACCAAAGCACATAACAAATAGAATACCCTAAAGGTATGAGCCATATTTGAAAAAGTTAATAAAAAATTATTTTAAAGTAATTTTAAATATTCTCTAAATTCCAAATGAATGGACATAGGCAATTATTTTCCCGAAGGAATGATTATATGTATGTGTTTGGAAGGGATGAAGTGAAAAGAGAGGTGAAGTGTTTTTACAAAGTTGTTTTTTGTCATTTACATAAATTTGAATTGGTTAGGGTTGTTGAGGATTAATGCATTAAAGTTTGATTTACAAGAGTTAAAGACTTGTTTATTTTTAATTGTAATAGAAAATTTTGAACACATTGTTGACATAGAGAGGATATGTTTTTGTTTTAAAGATCATTATTTCGTTAAAATTTGAAAATTTGGCAAACATTGTAATCTCAAATTCAAGAACTGATAAGAGCTAGTGAAATACTCTAGCAATGTCTTTCATTTTTTAGGAAATGAGATTGTCAAGGCCAAGCCTCCATAGCACTCATTTGCAATGTGTGCAATGTCTCTTGTGCATTTATTCTTGAGTTTCTTAATTGTGAGCATTTGATAAATAATCCATCATGTCAAAAGTAGTAAATCTATTTGCAGAATTAAAAGAAATTGGAAGGACACAAGAAATACAAGACTTGGTGTTGTCATTTAAAAAATACATTAGTCTTTAATGATTTATGGAAAGATATTTGTAATGGAGACAAAGCTCCAATTAAACTCACTGATGCTAAAGAACTAGCAAACTGGAAAGCATGTGATGAAAATGCACTTGCACTTTCGAGATTCTCAGTCATTGATGAGTTGTATATACATGGAAAAGTGTCTAGTACTTGCATGAACAACTTTTCAAGACATGTTTGACATGCAATACGAAGAAAAAAGGATTGAGAATCATACTAAATTGTGTAATCAAAATATGGCTAAAAGGGGAGATGTCTTGGAGTACATCTCTCATTTGAAAAAAAAAATCGACAAGAACTACTGAAATGTGGTTTTAAAGACACCTTTTTTTTTAATGACTATCATCTCAGTGAATGGTTTCCCGCCTCTTATAAACATTTTCTAGAAACATTACAAATTGTTAATAAATTGGAGAATCAAACTTTCGATTCCCTTGGTGATTTGTTGGTCCAACATGATAAGACATTTGGTGAAAAGGACTCGAGGGATTTTTTCTTTTTTACCAACTCAATGAAAGGAGAAAGTGCAAGAGCGAGAGGCTTATCCAATGAAAATATAAGATAATGAGGTACTTACAATGAAAGTACCAAAGGACGAGGCTCACACATTGCAAGAGAAAGGGGTAATGATAATTAAAGTACAAGAGGAAGAGGTTTGCCCAGAGACAATCATCCCTCTCAACCTCCCAAGATAAACCATATATATATATATATATATATATATAAATTGAATAAGGACGCTATCAAAAGTTTTTCATGGTTTGACAACTCCATAATTTGCACGAGAGTCTATTGTTATAGTGATGGCAACTTTCATATTTTTGGAAAGGCTTGCCATGCAATATAAACAAGAAGCCCCTAAAGCTTCCCCAACCATAACTACTCACATCAATAACAAAGGCTCGAGGGTTAACAACATCATCAAGCTAGTAAGGTTGCCAATAAGAAGGAAAGGAGATATAACTAGCCACCACCTCCTATATAAAGAAATGACAACTTTCCACACCCACAATTATTATCTTGAAGACTAAGAATTCTCTTAAGCCAAGTTATAATGGGTAGGACTCCATAGTTGTCGAAGCATAACTTCCAAGTATAAATTGAGGGCCAACCTTCAATGATCATGCCAATCCTTTAAATGATGTCGAGCTTCTCCTATGATTATTTGGTGTCACTTGGACTCTCTTTGCTATATGTTTCTATATATACCATTTCTAGCAATGGTGTAGAACTATAAGCATTTTGGTAGATATGCATCTAGATTGTAAGTGTTGACTGTGCTTGTAGAGGCTACATGCATCCCTTTATATATATATATAGAATCACTTTATATACTCACACTAAAAATATTAACATTAAAAGGATATTTTTTATTCAAAAACTCTTGCTTCAACCAAGAAAGATGGTTGTTTGTACATAGGATTGCATGCAGTCAACCAGGTCTAGCCAAAGTGGTCATGGAATGAAGTCTTATCCTTCCCACCTAGGTTCTATTCTCGTTAATGACATTTTGAGCTCAAAATGGGTATATTGTTGTAAATGCTTTTGAGCCACATTGTTGACCTGCCCTCATAATTGAATAATCTAGGGTTTACCTAGGTATCATCCTCATAATAAGGGGAAGTGCCCAAGGTTTTTCTTTAGGATATGTCCATTGACACACTAAAAGGAAAAAGAAAATTGCATACATGACAATTAAAGATGAACTATTTAGCATTATACAAACATAGGAACTCATTACATCCAACACGTTGAACATGTAAGGATACCATAGATTTGAAAAAAAAGAATGAATTTAAGGAGTTTGTCAATAAGACACCATGTTGTTTATATTGTAGGCCAATCCCAATGATCATGACAATCATATGTGATGTCAATCTTCTCCGCACAACTTAATTTCACATTGTTTATGCTTGGGCCTAGGGCCACTATGTTTGTTGTCTCATTGACTTTCACCGATATGCATTTTTATATATAGCCTTTCTAGTAAAGGTTTAGATTTCAAGCATTTTAGTAATATATTTTTTCAAAAAATATATTACTCAAATAAAAAATTATATCTTTTATATATAAAAGGTTATTTACATGAAAGTTGAGTACCAACCATTTGACATCTCTTCATAAAATCCTCATGCAATACCCACTTTATAATTAAGTACTTCACATTAACATTTCCATGCACCCATGTGCTTAGAAATGAAATAGACCACCAAATAAAATATGGCAACGTAACTAGCTTGTGGTTGACACTCTTCTTTTAAAGACATGTAGATGTGACAAATTGATTTTAACAAAACTAAATCTAAAGGGATTTCATTGAAAAGATTCAAGTTATTTCATATTTTATAAAAGCAACTTAATTAGTATTGCCAATATAAAAAAGTAATTAAAACAACAGGGAAAATAAAAACCCTAAGCTTTTGCGAATTGGCAAACCTCAGTAATATATTATCTATTTGGAAATACTTTTAAATAGTAACCCAAAAAAGGTATGGTTGAAATTGACAAACCTAGTAATATATTGCCTATTTGGAAATATTTAAAATAGTCACCAAAAAAGAGTAGTGTTGAAATTTATACGAAATGGTTTACAAATAATAGTTATTTCAATTTAGATATATTTTGCTTCACATGTAAATTAGTTATAAAATGTATGGCAAATCTCAATAATTTGTTATGTATTTGGAAATACACTTAGTTGTCACCGAAAAAAAAAAGTATTATGGAAAATTAAATGACATGGTTTATAGATACTAGTTGTTTATTTCTTCACATGCAAATTAGGTATTTAAAAAAACATAGAAATAAACCTGTATTATGGAAAATTAAATGACATGGTTTATAGATACTAGTTGTTTATTTCTTCACATGCAAATTAGGTATTTAAAAAAACATAGAAATAAACCTTGTGTAGTTATTTTGGTATGAAATTGGAACAAAAGTATCTTATAAATCACAAGCCTAAGTTCAAATTTAATGGACAGACTAAGAAATGAACTAGTTTTGGTTTAAAGAAATAGAGATACAACATTACATTGGATTTTTGTTCCGTGGTGATTGGTTATGCCATTGGATGCCTAAGGTCAAACAAAAATAATTGATAAACCATAATTAATTATAAAGAATCATAAAGAATCATATAATTAACATATAGCCATAATAGGGGTACTAAATTCAAAATAGGATAGGACGAGCCAAAACCTAGTTTTTAATTTTTTTATTTATTTTTAAGTAATCAAGTTACAACTCAAATAGTGGCCAAAACCTAGATATTGTATTATGACTCTTTTCCCGAGAGAGGTGATGGACTTCAAGGCACTACAAAGACAAAATGTTGTGTAGATTCATCTCAAAGCCACTTGTCCAGTTTTTTTGACCTGTCGGTTATTCTCTAAGGCGAAGAATGTCTTAATATCCACATTCTAAGCTATGCCCCTATAGTGGTAGGCTATTTTATGAAGTTAAGAATGTCTTAATATCCACAATCTATAAGCATGTAGTTTTGACTATTAGAGTGTTCAAAGGGATGTCTAAAAACTATTTGGATAGCTTTCCCTAACAGGGTAAATGTGTTCAATATGCATAGAATAATGTATATGCTATGAACACAATAAATTGACTTCATAGAAAAATTCCCCTGATTGTTTTGAGTAAATATCTATCACATCCCAAGAAACAACCTCCATAGCCACATTCCCTTTATTACTTCAAATAAACTCCCATCACATTCCAACAGACTAGTTCTCAAATGTGCATAATATTTCTAGATACATGGAAAGTTGTCTTCTAATATGTAAAAAGCCCTTATTTAGATGCCTCAAACCAAAGCTATAACCGTAACTTTCAACGATCGTCTTCAAAATTTGGTTGGCAAACCCTTCTCGTTATTTGTGATTGGCACAAAATTATATTTAAATATTGAGAATTATTCACTAGGCCTAACATAAAGATCCAGCATAAGGGCCTTCTTCTTCTTTTCCAAATGTTGAAGCAATTAAAGTTAAAAGAAAGAAATTATGGTTGCATGGGGTTCCATTTTTTCAGTTTAAAATGGGGAAAATTTGGCCAGAATAGTAAAAGAGTAAATTAAGGAAATGTCATGCAATCATGACATCTGTTTGTGTGAAAAAATATCCTAAGCTATAGGAGCTAAATTTAGCTCAGCTCTAGTAGGAAGTATTAATGTAGAAAAAAACTCTGTCCTGGGAAAATGCCGCTATAGTAAGAACATCATAGTAGTAGGACATAATAGGGACACCCTTGAAAAGTAGCTGCTCAACTTTTCAGGAGAATATTCTAACCTGAAAACATATATGAATATAGGCCAACCAAATATGAAAACAATAAATGATCTTACATGGCTAGAAGTGAAGCAATATCAACTCGTTCCAGAACAAGAGAAAGTTAGAACCAGAGCTCATAATTTGGAACCAAACGAATCAGCACAAATACTAAGAGAAAGGGTAATGGATATTGGCTCACATTAAATAACTCAAAATAACATAGTTCCAGGTAGGACCATAGTGGAACTTAAATACTCAACTTTCTCAGGACACCAATTTTGATTAGTCGTCATAGTTGAAGAAAACTGCCGGACACTGCTGCTTGGTGCTATGCTTTATAGGGCATTGATATTTCAGACTACGATACAAGCAGTCCAGAAGCATTCATTTGTCCAACATCGAGGAGATCAAGCCCTAATACTTTCCACAGCCTTCCAGCAGTAGAGCCAGTCGTGATATTAAAAATACATTTCTCCTAAAGAATTTCAAGCATTCTTAGCTGTACATGGAAACAAATTTTGTGAGATATCAGTTACATTAGGATGTAGTACACCAAACATCAGGCTTGCATTGTAATAACAAAATGCCTGCAACCCGAAAACCGCTGAATTGAAAAAGAAACCGACCAACATAAATTGATTCCTGCATAGAAGAATCACTTTTTACAGAGCTCCTGCAAATGGGAGGAAATAACATGGTAAACAAACAATTGCTAGGATCATTACAAAGACCGAACACAGACTGAATTATGTTAACAAAAATAAAGGCAAAACCCAATTAAAGCCACGGCAAACCAAATATCACAATCATTTCCATGTTTTTCTTTTTGATGATACTGCAGCAGTAGTGCAAAGAATACAGCGCATTCGTGGCCCATTGGAATCAGTACTAGAGTCATCATCTGATTCATCTTGGAAGGAGTTTTGCTGTGTATCTCCAAAACCTCCAATAAATTTTGAGCCACTCTTTTTACTAGAGTCTTTTGTAACTGATGTAGTTGTGTCCGTAAGACATGTGATGTGATAGGTATGAGTGCAAAAGAAAGCGATAACTGAAACGTGCTGGATTGAGAGAGGATCTAAGCATATGCAACACCTTCCAGTAGCCCTCGAGTTTGAAGATTTTGTTGTATTCTTTTCAGTGCTCAACCTTCTATCATCTCTACGAATCACTGTATTTTCTCTCCCATATTGATTTACATTCAATTCATCTTCCCTACTTCCAATGTAGATAGCATGACGAGCCTCATAAAAATATTTTACCAGCAAGTTCACACAGTCAGCCTGTTATTCACAAAGTGGAATTAAAGTAAGCCTCGCCAAGAAATGCATTCTGGATAGAATAATCATTTCAGACTAATTTTCTGGCATATTAACACATCTACAGATTGTTACCTTTAGAATATCATTGCAGCCATGCCGAAGTGAAGTTTCTGTCCGATAATCTGTGACGATTTTAACCAGCCGGTCCCTCAACCTGGAATGGTAACAGAGTTCACTACTCTTTATTAAACTCTACTACCACATTAAACAAGATAAAGATGCAAACATCACCACAATACTGGCCTTGGAATTTGCAAACCATTTGGGATCATATTGACTATATGCAACGGATCCAGATTTCCAACTGTGTGCTCCAGCAACATACCAACCTACTTATCACCAAAAGGAAATTAGATATGGAAAATAAATGTTTTATCAAGAACATGGAAGCGTCAAAGCTTCTCCCATAAAATAGGGGGATAAAGAATATAATATGAACACATATAGACAGAAAACAACAATATTTTATGCCTTTTACCATTTCAGGATTGCTCAGGCTTTGCTTGATCAGCTCCTCCCATAGTTCATCGTCATGTTGCATTGTCACAAACTCTATTGCCTACAAAAAAGCACATTTTTTGGTTGAATGCAAAGGTGTGACTCATGCATCTCGATCCTAAAACTTGCGCCTGGTGTAAACAGGCGCTGATGACATGTATATCAGAATGAATTCTATTAAAAAATAGAATATAAAGCTACCTGCTCCATATCCCCCAACTTGTTTATGATAAGTGCCAGAGCTTCTCTTGAATTCCCCATCCTTCCAAGAATGAAAACTTCTTCTTTAATAAGGCCTGTTTTGGTACAAATCTCATATGCCTGCAGTGTTGAAACTTGGAAATTTAGTCAATATTCCAAACAAAAACAGACATTCCAATTTCCATGTTTCATTTGAGCATTCTGAATAAAAGGAACTCCACCTTGTCAAGAGAGTAATGTTGGCTGTTGCGTAGGAAAGGGAGAAGCAGCCTGGGTTCATATTCTGCATAAAGCTCCACCTAGACAGAAAACATATCTGATGGAATTAGAATTGTTTGTTTAAAACATAGAAGCCCTTTTTTCTATTTCTTAGACTTTGCAAAAGTTCATTTGATTCAAATGAAAAACATGCTTTGGCATCAGCCTATCAGTCAAACAATAAAAACTTTTGAAACCACATTAATCCCTAATCCAGAAGGCACAACCCAAGTGGGACCTATTAGGATGCTCACTATTACCTACGTCCTTAAGGTGGTCGTCTCCTAAAAGTAGTGTTTAAATAAAATCAAACCACCCAAGATAGCAAGCGTGAGACCTCCAAGAGAAACATCCCATCGAAGAAGGCATGGAAATGTGCAAAGTGGCCTCAAATGGTGGAATTCATCCTCAAATCAAGTGTCAAGCGAGTGGATCCATTGAATAAGGCATCAAATCTATGAAGAACCCATGTGAAATCCCATCAATGCTTAACTAACTCAATGAAGAAAGGGGTTGGCCCTTCATTAACCAATAAAATAGTACCATCCCTCAACATGTGTGCAAGATACTCCTCCAAAGTCGGGAAGCCAAGTGTAAACTGCTTCAAATAAGCCAAAAGCATGCAAAACTAGTCGTTGAGAGAGCTAGATCTTCCTAGGAAAGAGTGCAAGTGAGGAGCACTCTCTTGAAACCATATGCCAATGAAGTTAGGATGCTATAACAATGCAAAATAAGCCCATGAAAACTAAGGCGTTTTTGTACCAAGGCTTCAATCATGCTTAGACCATGTCAACTCAGCCCAAATGAATGTGAAATCGAGTGATTGGAAGGGGATAATGAAAAACACTCTACACCATTATTAAACCAATCAAATGAAAATGCCAATACAATGTTAGCTAAGCCCAAAAGTGCTAGGGTGTTCCATCAAGGGAGTCATACATCAACATGTACCGTAAACCATCCAATGATCATAGGGACTCCACAACCATGTCTACTAGAAAGAAATTAATGCAATCACCAAGACAACCAAAGCACATAATCGTCAAGCCATCCATGACTACACCAATAGTCTCATCAAATGTAATCACAATCCCTAGGACATCCAAAGGTCCAACAACCTATACACCTACCTTTGTGATGAAAATCATGAGTAATGAAAAAATTCACTAGTGTAGGCCTGATGCAAAATGAGGGGTAATAAATTATAATTAGCTCCAACTCAAGGACGTGTGTTATTCTTGGGAGGGGCATCAAAACCTTAGAATCTGCTTCATGTACCTGGTAGGAATGACCACCAAGAGATAAAGCAAAAACATGTGGCGAGATGGATCCATATTTACATACCTAAACACCACATCATAGTCCATATGGTCCATTACATGAATAATAGGTCAGGTAACATGTCTTGCGTTCCCTTCTTTTATTATTTATAAGGCTGTCATGAACTTCAGGGAATTTTTTTGCTGCAATCTGTTTCTTCTTGTGGCTTTTGTCATCAGCTTTTAACCTGCTCTGCTCCATATTTCTGCAATCCCTTTCCTGAGGGTAAGATTCCCGTGTGACTTAGGTTTGTTGGGTGTGGTCCCACAGAGCCCTTTTCTAAGTGTAGATTCGGGGACAATATATATCTGGTCTTCAAAGAAAATGATCCCATCTTCCACCTTGTAACTGTCATCATGGATGAAGCTGTCCAACAATTTGCAAGCAAACTTATTTTTGGTCCAACATCCTCTTTCACACCAAGCCTTCTCCCCACATCACCAATTTCAAATGATTCTGTACCAGCCACAGTATCTGATTCCAAATGGTCAATATTGTCTGCAGTTGGTGGTACCTGCTTCTCAAATATTTGATTCTGCAAGTTTGTCTCTTCCTTGGCACAACGGAACAAAATTGCTTCTACTCGATGAATTTTCAGTAAAAACATCTAGTTTCTCATCATTACTCTTGCCAATAGTTTTCTTCTCGTCATCTAAGGTTCCAAACACAATTTTCTTCAGTAAAACAAGATGTATTTGAGCACACTTCAAAATGAACATCAGAATCTTGAATTCTCTGATGGGATACACAAACTTGTACTTGGTATGATTCTTTTTGTCTACCATCCAACTCAGCACTAAAATTTCCAATCTCAACTTCTCCAACAACTTGTGCAGATGAATTTGTGATCCTTTCCACAGGGCCACCTTCAGAGGCATTATCACTGGAGGAAGATTGAGAGGGATGCCTATCTCCCACTGTATCATTAGTAATTACAGGCCTCTTGATCTTGTTCTGTGATACCCAAGCCAGTGGATTCTTCTGTTGCGGAGTCCTTTGTTTCCTTAGGCAGGCATGCTAGGGTGCGCAGTTTTCCTTCTTGTGTGTCTCCACAGACTCCACCACTCTCAACTTTGTTTGAAGACTCAAGGTCTTTGCTTTTAGCATTTGCAAAGCTAGTGACCTGCCCAGTGTTGCAGGGGAGGGCCCCCCCCCCCGCTCGATCCTGCTCCCAATCCGCGCTCTGGGAGGGAGCGACTTGGGAGCGGGTCGGGAGTGCGCTCCCGAAAAGGGAGCGATTTCGGGAGCGCGCTCCCTAAATTTTTTTTCACTCCCTGCCTTTTTAGGAGCGTTTTCGGGAGCATTTTGCCTTTTTTGCATTTTTTTTTTTTGTAGTAATGTTCGAAATGCAATTTTTTTTGAAAGAAACAAATAATTTTTTAGTGGGGCAGCTTAATGATCAAGTCTAGGCCCTAGTATTGATATGCTATTCTCCTTAATCTTCATTTTCATCCTTCATTACCATGAAATGACTCAAGATGTTTGTGAGTGGTTCCGGCCTCATTGGATTTCATATGGAGAAATTAGAATTTTAGATTTCATTCAAAATCCAGCAGACTTGTCAGTTTTTCAGGATTTTAGGATTGGGGATTGCAATGTTTCCATTGAATTTTGTCATGTATTAGGGTATGGAACTCGTATTTAAGCAAGAGCATCAATCCCTCTATGTACCTTGATGTTAGTGACATTGGTCGTCGAACTCCTCTATCATGACCTTCCTAAAAATGTACGCATCACTCGAACAAAATCTTGACTTGACATGCTATGCTTTTTCTATCTTATGCTAATGTTTAGAGGTGATATTAATGACAAAGATCCCTATACAGATACAAAGGTAATGACAAAGATACCTCTGGATATTAATGCTTAGAGGGTGATATTAATGACAAAGATCCTGATTTTCCAACAAGACTAAAAAATTAGACATTTCTCGTGGTGGCAAGAGGCCCAAGCATAAGAAATAGATAATAGATTTACTTCTCTTTTCTGGTTTCTAGTAGCTTCTATAACTATTGACTCTTTCATATTTATTATGATATTTTTTTAAACAATATATGACAATTTAAGTTTGAAGTTGGCAATTATAACTCATTAGTAATGGTGATCAATGATGATAAATGTTATATATTGAATTTTGAAAGCTTGAAACTTTAAGATTGATGAATCATGAGACTCAATATGTTGTATGTTACTATGCTACTAACTTCTGGACGTGGTTGATCAAGATTATAACTTCTAGATGATTGTTGTTATATGGTTCAATCTATGTTTTTTTTTAATTTTTAATTTTTATATCTAATTCATTATTCTACATGTTTTTGTTGACAACTTGACATATATGTATCAAAATATAAAATATATATATATATATTATATATATATATATATAATATAAACGCTCCGAGATTCGCTCCCAAACCGGGAGCTTCTGAAAATGTCGCTCCCACTCCCGTTTTCACTCCCGCTCCCCGCTTTCGCTCCCACTCCCAAGTAACACTGGACCTGCCAAATGTTCAATACCACCTTTATAGGAGGGTCAGAGTCCTGGCCATTCCGATTTTCTTCATCAGTGTTTTCTAAGTCACTTAATATTTTTTCCTTTACATCCTAACAGTGTTCAACACCCTCAATTTTTTCAGAGGCCTCGAGCACTTGGCCTTTAGTCACACCATCGTTTACCATTTTATTGCCAACTTCACAATCTTCTCCATAAGCATCACAAACATCACTGGCAAAAATTGGAATGCTAGAAATGCTCGACATGTCGAGTTCATCATTTTTATCAACCATCTTCACAGAATTTCCACTGCTTGTTACAACAAGCTGCCCAGTTTTCTTTGAAGTTGATGGCTAAACGCTCAAGGACTTTTGCTCTGCAATATTTGTTTCTTTGTACATTATGCTGCAATTTCCTTTATACTCACACACTTGGTCTCATAGTCCATGTTTCATTTAGTATCTTGCACTTCACATGCTGAATGATTATGAATGTTATCCCTCAACATAAGCGTTTTATATGGGGCATTAATTGACCTTGTTGGTGATGATGTCATAAGTGCCTGCGTCCTGAGACATTGTCCTTTCTTGAACAAGGTTTTCATTCTTTCTAGGAGGATATAGCCATGACCAATCTCTTGGGTGTGCCTTTGCCTATGCATCAACTTCCCTTACTAGGTTCTTGTGACACTCTTCCAACTTCCACCAAGATCTGCAGACTCCTTCCTAAAAACTAATTACAGCTGCTCCATCTTTAAACAACCCCTCGGCTCCCAATGCTAGTTTTTCCGAGGGCATTAAATTGAACAGGAACATGGTGATTGTTGCCTACATTAATCCTAAGTGGAGCAAGAAGCTAAGACATTATTTGTTGGTGTTATTGCCATTAAGCAATCATGGTTTGCTTGGCCTTTTCCCAAAATTGTTTGTTCTTTATTGAGCCTTACCTAGAGACCTTGGGTCCATGACATCAACCCAATAGCTCATAGGCTAGCAAGGTGACCTAGCTCTGATACCACTGTAATATCCCAAGGGGATTTTTTCCCATTAGGGCTTCTATTTTGTCTAGGGTTTCCTCAATAAATCAGTGATACACATTCATAAATAGTATATATGCATGAATAATATAAGGATTGTTAACAACAATACATCTCTTCACAAAGCCACAATTAATATAGTTGACTTCCCAATGAAACCAACAATGTATCCAACCAATAAGTTCCTTAATATATAATTGTTTGCAATATCAATAATTAAGGAAACCAAATCCAACTGCAACTATACTATGTTGAGTCAAACTAGGTGAGCTATATTAATCTACTGTCTACTAGGCTATTCCGGCGTACTGCACAAGAGTCCGATTGTGATATCCCAAGCACAAGCTATAATATAAAAATACAATTAGGGTTGGCGTTGAGAATGACCAAGAGCGTCTGAACTCAACTTGAATCCTTTGTTTCCATGCTGCCAAAGATACGAATTCTCCCCTTTCAAGTGACGAAACCAGATTGGAATGTAAACTATAGAGAATGGATTTCTATTTGGCCATAAAAGAAAGAGTTGGTTGACTTGGAGAATACCCACAAAGAATTTTGATCTTGTTTAGCCAAACAGATCTGTGTGGTCCCGCTGCTTAAGAGAAAATGTTGTGCAA
Organism: Pinus taeda; assembly: GCA_000404065.3. Lineage (NCBI taxonomy): Eukaryota > Viridiplantae > Streptophyta > Pinopsida > Pinales > Pinaceae > Pinus > Pinus taeda. Next base: position 40,667 of record APFE031512485.1, on the reverse strand, counting down.
AAACAAGGAAAATAGGTGTCTAGCTAGGGTGGGATTAGCTCCACCGAAACTAGATGAAAAGATTAGATAGGGTGTGATCACCTTCACCGAAGCTAATCAAAAGAATGGGTCTTAAAACCCTCAGAGCCTCAAGCTCAAGAAAAACAGAGGCATTCCAATCCAAAATGATTCCAACTCTCCTCTATTTATAGATTTTCTCATGGAGTTCACTCTAATGTGAGGGGTTGCAAGTGCAACCCTCAATTTGGGCTTTTTGCCCCAATCGACCCAAAATCTACCCAATGTTGCACCAAACACTCGATAATTGGGTTTTCCCCCTTTATCAAGATGACAACCTACAAGGTTGGATAGGCTACTACGTCCTCCCATAGGAAATTAATCTATAGGGGACATCACATATCCGACATTTGACATGATGACCCCTAGAACAAGACATAGAGGACACATTATATATAATGAATTACACCTAAAAATGAAATATGGACAAATATTCAATTTAGAAACTAAAACATTTGGATAATAATGATACAAATTCAATTATACATACAACTAATACAACATCAATGATGATAAATTGACAAACACAAAAGAAATTACCAGAAACTACAATTTTCTCATTAAGTCATCAAAATCAAAATGTATTACACAAATGTTAACTCATTGATTCATTGCTACTATAGGTGGAAATGCCAATAGAAAATACAAAACAGGGTAGATACTAGAACCATAGATCAAGATGGAAGAATCTCATAGCTCATTACTATCAGTAGTCCCACATGTCATCATCATCATCAAAAGCAACATCATTGTCGCTAGTCTCTCCTTCATCCTGCTTCGTGGTTCTCATGTATAACATTCACAGTTTTACATGATGATGATACAAATTCAATCTTTCAACTAGTGCATATAACCAATATAGCACTGAGTGCAACCCATCTCTAAACCAAATATACATCAATAAACATGCTATAAATGGCCTCTAGGGTCCAAAAAACATCATGCTACAACAAACAATTACATATCAACAAAATCATTGCCTGTTTTGGGATCCTCATCATCAATATCACCCTCTAAACATTAAAATAAGATAGAAAAGGCTTAACATGTCAAATCAAGATTTTGTTTGAGTGATAGTTACATTTTTACTAAGGTCATGACAAAGGAGTTCAACACTCACTGCCACCAACATCGAGGTATATAGAGGGCTTGGTGCTCTTGATTAAATGTTAATTCCATACTCTCATACATGACAAAATCAAATGGAAATGCTCACATGTTGAGCTTCTTCTTCCTATTTTGTGGAATGTCCTAGGGTAATTTTGCCCTTAGGGTTTTCCTTTCTGGTTAGGACTTCTTTAATTAACAATTACAGTAGTACACATCCATAGATAGTATGCATGCATGGATATAAAGAATTTCAACAACCATATAATGTAAGCATGAATATAAGGTTTCCATAACAATATGATATTTCAATCAGAGCACAACTTAGGGTTGACTGCCCAATAAACATCAACTTAACCAATTGGTGATCCACTAATATAAAATTGATTTACGTTAGTAATTCAACATTCAATTATAACTTATGCTAGCATTAATCAAGCCTTGTGTCTATGCTAATTAATTTGACTGAGTTGTTCTGAGCTTACTACAACTTTTTCTTCTTGACTGGTATGTTGTTCCAAACCCAAAGCTGAGGTATGATGGTGACCTAGTTTATGATTCACTTCTAGAATCGGGGCCCTCGACTGTCGACCTTATAGCATGCAGCTGTAGCCCTGTAGTCACATGTGCCCAAAATGATTATGGCTTTGCGTGTGTGCCCTACCGTCCTCACGTTGGAATGCTTATGCCCAAAACAAAACTCTCTGCTGCATATGTGCTATACTGCCTTCAAATTGGGTCTCGGTACCCTTGTGAGGACCTTCGTTATCTTGGGACTCCCTTAGCCAAAAACCGTGGTAACCGAAATTCCAATGTTATTGTTGTGCCAGAACAAGGAAAAATAGAATGTCTAGGTAGAGTGGGATTAGCTCCATTGAAACTAGATAAAAGGATTAGATAGGGTGGGATCACCTCTACCGAAGCTAATCAAGAAGAAGAGGCCTTAAAACCCTCAGAGCCTTGGCACAAGAAAACTGTGATATCCAATCCAAATCGATGATGATCAAATGACTCAACCTCTCCTTTATTTATAGATTTCCCCATGGGGCTTCTCTCTTCCTTAATCAAATGTGAGGGATTCATGTGCAACTCCCAATTTGGGCTTTTTTCCCCAGCTACCCCAAAATTTAGCTAATGTTGCCCCAAACATTGGATAATTGGGTTTTCCCCTTGATCAAAGACTATAGCCTATAGGGTTGGATAGGCTATTTCGTCCTCTCATGGGCAATTAATCAATTGGGGACATTACAGTCCCCCATTCTCAACATTGCTTTTCCTCAAGCAATGGCAAGTCTGGGTGCTACGGAATCTGCCCTCCTATCTTCAAGGAAGAGGACCTCTCTTGGTTGGACATCCTTGTCATGTGAGATGTCTAGAGGAGATTATGACTTGACGATACATGCAATCGAACATCATCTTCTGTCATTATACCAGTAGATTTATTGAGCAGGGGAAATCCCAAGAATTTGCAATTCCACTCTTCTTTCATCTTGCTAATATCTTCCCTTTCTCTCAGATCTCACAACCCTTCATCCTTATCTTCTTTCTCCCAACATCTATGAATGCCTTCACTCGAATAGAGAAAATCAAGTTCAAAAACTTGATCTAAGAACCCTGCATTCTAAGACATGACCACACCTCATCAACTCCCATCAGTTGTCATTGATGTGACATAAAATCCTTCCTTCCACTTTTAACTAATCCATTTGAAAGGAAAAGAATCGTTGAGTTTATAAGATTGCTGAGTATAAGGTATTCACTTGGAAATAACAAGCAAAGGACTGTCATTTGTAGCACCAACAAAGGCACTAAGTAACTGGATTCGTTGATATACCCCGGCAAATCCGAATCCCGCCTATCTGATATGATTCATTGGAAAATCGTATCCCAAAACCGGATTCGACGAGTTTGACTAGGATTCGTACGAATCCTGTACGAATCCCGTACATGCTCAGCGAATCTCGATTTTAGGATTCGTATCCTAGAAAAGTGCCTCCCGCGGGTTAAAAAGCACACATTTCCTTCATTCTTTCACGCTGTTTGTCATTTGTATTTGCATTGTTTGAGTTGTTTGCAAGGAGATAAGGGTTTGATCACCAATCCCGAATCCTAAATCCCCATTTCAGGTGACTTAGGTCACCAGGTTTATGAATTTTAATTCTGCATGGGTAATCATGACATTACAAGTCCTTTGCTGCTTCAAAATTAGGCCTCGGACCTTGCTTAGTCTCTCGTTGTCCTGAAATAAAGGGCTGAGGTCTGTTGTACAAGGGGCGAGGTCCTATGATGGTCTGAAACAGGCCTATACCCAAGCCAATCCCATAATCCAAAAGGAGGCCAAAGTGCACAAAAGTCCTTTTCAAGAAATATGGAGTTCAATTCACTTGAGAAAGAGAACTGAATGACTTTGCAACCGTCCCATATCAAGAGAAAAATAAAAGGAACGAACCCTTGATCCTTTCAAAAAGCAAAACTTCAATCCAAAGATCTTTTGTCTGATATACGATGCTCCACAAGTCCGAAGTGAAATTCCAGAACTCGCAATTACTCAAAATGATATTCATTTCATACTGCTTTAGAAGATTATGAATGATGTCTTTATATAGTCTTTTGATGCCATGGATTAAGGAACCGACTTAATGTTTTTGAGGAGGAAAAAATCCTATTTTGAATATTTAAAAAGGTTGAAGCCCCAGGATATGATTTTGACATTAGGATACAAACCACATTTGGATAAATTAATAAAGTCCTTTCTGTATAGAAGATAAAAGGACATATAATTTTAATAATATTTCTTTTAACTTTTGACTATATTAAGCTTATATTAAATTTATATTGAACTTTCTTTATTCAATTTTCCTTTGACCTTTTGACTTGATGATCTTGCCAAGCCACATTAACTCCAACATTGATGATTTTGTATGTACTATGCATGTTATAAATGAAGATCTATGTTTGAAATCAATAAATTTGTATCATTAATTAAATTTGTGTAAGAAATATCTAATTTTTAATATATATATATATATATATATATTTTTAATAAAATAATATATAACGAATCCTACGTGTCCTGTTCCGAGGGGTCAACGTGTCCGAATCCGACACTATGAATCCTGAATCCCCGTGTCAGGTGACTAAGGGCACTAATATAGTAATTATTTTCCCACTATTCCATAATCCAATCTTTGTGCAGGAAGACAACAGAAAGAACATATACTTGAGAAGTGAACCTTGTGCCTGCATCCATAATGATAGCTCAAATGTTTGTACAAGAAGCCACAGAGGTAACACACAACCCATCTTCATTCCCTTTCTCAACATGTTGATGAAGTTGCACATCAGCAACATTATAATGGTGTCTATGTTTCATAGGTCGTCCAACATTGTAAACAGATATCCACTGAGTTGTTGAATTTCCAAGTTGAACCTTCTTGGGTTGCTCACCATTATCGACATCAACTACCATCCTTGCTCGTTTTTTGCCAACCTTTTGAGCTCCATTTGTATTAATTGACCGTGTTGAAACATTTTCTCCAAGAATGCCTTCAAAAAGGGAAATAAACTTCAGATAATTTAGTTCTTCATTGAATTTCATATTTGTGACTACTTCAAGAAATTGTCGGAAAGGAACTTGACAGAAGCAACACAACATTTCGGGAGAAGTCACCCTAGTAACCTTGCCAAGACAACCTGCCCCTAAGAAGGAATATTAATGTGTATGCTAAAGACTCTAGATCATTTTGTTTACTTCATGTTCTCCCCAAATGTGCATGTACACTAGAATACCTAATAGGCTAATAGTACCTCTGAAGACATCAGGTTGTTGATTATAGTCAACAAATTGACCTAATGACGAATTCTCCCACCTTGAGGCCAAACAAAGATCTACTAGAAAGAGCTTTTTCTTAGCAGAAGTTCCAAGCTGGCCAAGTAAAAAAAATTCAAGCTTCACAACTACATGAACAAATCTGTTTAAATGCAGTTTCTCAAGTATTGATATTACCTCCACAATAATGCAAGCAACCATCTTTGTAGACATTACTTGGCCAAATGAATTCCATACATCCCAAAGGCTAGGCCCCAACATATCCATTACCATAATATAGTTCCACAAGTACTCCTGATAGAGATAAGGCTCCTCCTCAGACTGGGGCTTGTTTCCTTAATTTGCCATCATTTTTGAAGGTATGTATTGTGATATATATTCCTCACCATTTCCACAACCTCTGGAGTAGTCCCTACTATTACCTTCATCCTTAGAACAGCCCCTACCATTTCCAGATTCCGCTTTACTGTTTCCACTCTTTTATACCTTGAAATATGAGAATAGCCTATTGTTGTTGCAGGTGAATCATTTTCTGAACTTAACATTTTCCTTTCCACGGAATGGTCTAAGCCATGGTCTTCAATAGTATCCTCATTAGCTTCCACTTCAAAACTTGGTTTGCTTTTGGCAATCTGAAATTGAATTCAGTTCATTCATGGTATGTTGCTCGACATTTGTGCACCTTACAACTAGAGTGGGCTCGCTCTCAATGTCAACCATTGCACATCCTATTTCTAGTATCTTTGTTCTTTCCACACAATCTCATATTATTTCTTTTCAATAGTTGTCAATTCTACCACCTCTGGCATCTTGACTTGCAATAGTCCCATTGCTACACTCATTTCCTATTTTAGAAGTTTTTTCTGTATTGTCAAGAGCAATATTCACTAATTCTAAATTTTTATTTTGACTTATAATGACATTCTCCTGCTGCATAGCTTCATATACTATTGGCTCTTTAGGATTTTCCTCCCCCTGAGGTGTTGTAGCCCTTCTATGCAACTCTTCTAATTTTACAAGGGCCTTTCTGTTCCACTCTTGCAATCTTTCAAGAGCTTTCGCTGCTTGTTCTTTTGTTCTCTCTTCCTCTTCTTTCTATAGTTGTTTTGTACGTTCTGCCGCAATTTCTTTTATCCTTGTACGCTTGGTCTCATAATCCACATTACCTGTAATATCCATCACTTCACACAATGGTAGATGATCACTGTGCTTAAGTAGATGGACGGTATCCCTCACCCTAATAGTTTTATATGGGGCATTAATTGACCCCGCAAGTTTATCAAGTGCCCTAGGTGATGTCATGAGTGTCAGTTACATTAACAGAGGTGTTGTCTTTATTTGAACGGGTTTTTCATTAACATGCAAATTAGATATTTAGTCTTGAACAAAGGGAAAAGATTCCCTTCTATAACAAATAGACCTTGAAGGCATGGCTTGAAAGTTGCCAGTTGGATCTGCTGCAGAATGTGTAGTGACCTTTGTGTTTTGTTTAGTGTGTTGCCTAAAGATGCTCTGCCCCAAAACCGGTGTTGACACGCTACTAGAACCATCAGATTTAAGAAGTTGATCTCTTGTATCCCTTTGTGGATGATATAGCCAGTCAAAATTGTAAGGTGTAGGCTTTGAATTTCCCATAGAATTTAGAGATTGAGAATTTTAAATTCTTTTTAGGGCAATACAACCATGACTAATCTTTTGGCTGTGCCTTTGCCCATGCTTCAGCTTCTCTTGCTAGGTTCTTGTGAAGCTCTTCACACTTCCGCAAAGACTCTACATTCTCCTTCCCAAAAACCAATTCCAATGGCTCCATTTTTCAAACAAACCCTGCAGATTGGCACGAGATCCAACTTTGATACCACTGTAATGTCCTAGGGTGATTTTGCCATTAGGGTTCCCCTTTCTAGCTAGGACTTCTTCAATAAACCATTGCATTAGTACATAGTATGCATGCATGGATATAAAGAATTTCAACAACCATACAATGTAAGCAAGAATGCATGCATGAAAGTAAGGTTTCCACAACAATATGATATTTCAGTCGGAGCACAACAAATTAGGGTTGACTGCCTAATAAACATCGGCTTAACCAAATGATGATCCACTAATATAGAACTTATTTACAACGTGAGTAATTTAGCATTCAATTGTAACTTATGCTAGTATTAATCAACCCTAGTATCTATGCTGATTAATTTCATTTAGTTATGAGCTTACTGCAATAGAAGTGTGAGCCTTGCCTCCAAAACCCTCATGTCAACCTTAGACAGGGAACCTTTTCTACTTAACCTTTCCTACTTGGTTGGCTCATTGTTCCAAACCCAAATCTGAGGTATAATAGTGACCTAGTATATGATTCACTGCGAAAATCGAGGATTGAGGCCCTCGGTCCTGTGGTCTGAATGTGCCCAATATGATTTTGCCTTTGCATGTGTGCCCTACTATCCTCAGGCAGGAATGCTTATGCCCAAAACGAACCTCTTTGTTGTGCATGTGCCTTGCTTCTTTCAAACTGGGTCTCGATACCCTTGTGAGGACTTTCGTTGTCTTGGGAATTCCTCATCCAAAAATTGTAGTCACTGAAATTCACAGTGAGAGACTTGCTGCTCTTGGATCTTCTTAGACTGACCTAGTAATCAGATAATCCACCAGACCAAACTAGAAATGCTCCAATGCTATTGTTGTGTCGGAACAAGGAAAAACATGGTGTCTAGGTCGGGTGGGATCAGCGCCACCGAAACTAAACAAAAGGATTAGATAGGTTGGGATCACTTCCACTGAAGCTAATAAAGAAGAAGAGGTCTTAAAACTCTCTGAGCCTCAACTCAAGAAATCAGAGATATTCAATCCAAATTGATGATGATCAAATGACTCCAACTCTCCTTTATTTATAGATTTCCCCATGGGGCTTCTCTTCCATAATCAAATGTGAGGGGTTCATGTGCAACCCCCAATTTGGGCTTTTTGCCCTAGCTACCCCAAAATTTACCCAATGTTGCCCCAAACATTGGATAATTAGGTTTTCCCCTTTATCAAAGACTATAGCCTATGGGGTTGGATAGGTTACTTCATTCTCCCATGGGAAATTAATCAACTGGGGACATTACATTTTGTAGCTCAAGGGAGCTTATTCATGCTCTTACATATTCATGAGATGAGGGTTTAAATCTGAAATGTTCTCAAGAAGATGGCCAAGAACACCAAAATCATGCTTCAAAGAATATGCACCACCTCAAGACAGCTCTATCCACACTTGGATAGGACTAATGTGAACATTCTCATAGGGCAACCCGTCAAAATCTACAATATCACCTGTACTACCTTCAATAAGTTGGGGCTTAGGAAGCTACAATGCAAATTTGCTTTCTAACAAACATATAGATGAGATATGAGACAAAAAATCAGATTTGGAAAAATTTAGGCTTGTTTCCCACTTTTATATGGCTGTAAATTTCTGCAACAAACAACACACAATAACCCCTTTGTCCCATACAAACCTTGGCCCAAAAATAACATCTAGCTGAATTTTCTTGCAAAAATCGAGAATAAAAACTTAAAAAGAGAGATGGTTCGAAAAAACTGTACTTATTCCATGGCTATTCCATGCAATCTCCAGCCCTAAAACATGCTTCTTAGCTTTTTTTTAACGCATAGATGCATCAAAAATTGGTGTTTGTGGCCAGAAATTTTCTTAAATATTATCATCACAAATAGTCCCAAGAAAAAAATATAAAGTATACCTTAAGCCACATGACATTATGATATGGAACACGGAGGACACAAAAATGTCAGTATTTGACATGTGACATGATGACCCCTAGAATAGGACACATTATATATATATATATATGAGAATCAATTTAGAAACTAAAACAATTGCATGATAACAATAAAAATTCAACCATACATAGGACTAATGTAAACATTATCGCAGAGCAACCCATCAAAATCTACAATATCACCTCTACTGCCTTCAATAAGTTGGGGCTTAGGAAGCTCCAATGCAAATCTGCTTTCTAACAAACATAGAGATGAGATATGAGACAAAAAATCAGATTTGGAAAAATCTAGGCTTGTTTCCCCCATTTATATGGCTGTAAATTTCTGCAACAAACAAACACACAATAACCCCTTTGTCCCATACTAATCTTGACCCAAAATAACATCTTCTAATTGAATTTTTTTGCAAAAATCGAGAAGAAAATGAAGAGAGATGGTTGGAAAAACCTGCACTAATCCCATGGCTATTCCGTTCAATCTCCAGCCCTAAAACATGCTTCTTCGCTTATTTTTAACGCATAGATGCATCAAAAATTGGTGTTTGTGGCCAGAAAAAATATGAATTATACCTTAAGCCACGTGACATTATGATATGGAACACAGAAGACACAAAAATACCAGTATTTGACATGTGACACGATGGCCCCTAGAATAGGACACAAAGGACACATTATATGTGTGTGTATATATGACACATAGAATAGGACACATTATATATATATATATATGAGAATCAATTTAGAAACTAAAACTTTTGCATGATAACAATAAAAGTTCAACCATACAACTAATGCATGAAATTAATATAGTTCCAAATGCAATCCATCTCAGAACCAAGAATACATCAACAAGAGGCTTTAAATGGCCTCTACAGTACAAAAAACATCATGCTACAACAAACAACTACATATCACCAAAATCATTGTCTATATTGGGATCCTCATCATCAATATCACCCTCTAAACATTAAAATAAGATAGAAAAAGATTGACATGTCAAATTGAGATTTTGTTTGAGTGATGAGCACATCTTTACTAGGGTCATGAAAGAGGAATTCAACACTCACTACGACCAACATCGAGCCAAATAGAGGGCTCGGTGCTCTTGATTCAATGCTAGTTCTCTACCCTCATACATGACAAAATCGAACAACAACATTGCAATCCCCCAAATCTAGAAATCCTGAACACAGTTAAGTCTATTGGATTAGTGGGATCTAAAATTCTACTTTCTCCATATGAAATCCAATGAGGTTGGAACCACTCTCAAACATCTTGAAACAATTAATGGTCATGTTAAAAATTTCAGTAAAAGGATGAAAATGAAAGATAAAGGAGAATGTCACTTCATCATTAACTCCACAGCATTAGTAGGTCTTGGACATACCCACTTCCTAACACTTGGAATCCCTTCTAACACTCCTTAATCGCCCTCACTTGCACTCCATGTTGAGAAATCTAGGGCATTATGTTAAATTTGGCAACTAGGGCCAAAGATCACGTTGGATAGCTCTTATGAGGCCGCTGATATTTTTCTTGGATTCCTCTTTCAGAGAGGTGTAGGATTAATCTAAAGATCATCCCATTTTGACATGTACAAATGAGGTTATGAATTTATTTTGATTATGGACAAATTGTCAAGGTCGGCAAGCCATCCTCATCCTGCCCCTGTTGCTTCATCTGTTGTGAACTTGTAGAACCTCTTGCACCTAAGCTAGTACTCGTGCTAGCAAATGTACCAATACTCTGTTGTCACTGCGGTTGTCCCTGCTCAACCCTTGGAGCCTCTGTTGGCCCACTCTGATCATTTGTTGGCAACTCGCGAGATCTTCTGAAGGCTTTCTCCTCCTGGAATTTCATGTCCCATATCATGATGATCTTCCTCCTACCAGGAATATAGATCCTGTATGCCTTGGACGTTTCGTTGTAGCCAATGAAATATCCCTTTTCTGCAGTTTGATCCAATTTGGTGAGTTTATGATCGGACACATGACAGTATGCTATGTTGCCAAAGATCCTGAAGCGCCTAACCTCTGGCTTCTTCCCTGTGAAGACCTCCTTTGGTGTTATCTTCCCCAACGCTCTATGAGGAACCCTGTGCTGTATGTACATTGTCGTGTTGCATGCCTCTACCCATAGAAACTTGGGCATATCTTGGTCATATAACATCGCCTTTGTTGCCCCAACAATTGTTCTATTTTTCTGCTTTGCAACCCTATCCTGATGAGGGTTGTATGTAGTTGTCCACTTTTCATGATGCCCTCTTTCGCACAAAACCCCATGAAGTCCTTACCTGTGTACTGACCTCCATTGTCTTTACGAAGCACCTTGATCCTTTTGCCTATGATATTCTCCACAAGAGCCTTGAACTCTTGGAAGCAACTAAAGACCTCGTCCTTCATCTTCAAAAAACCGTTTCCAGCGCTATTATTTTCCACAACATTTTTGTGAAGATTGTAGTGTGTTTATTTCGTTGTTGCCATAGCAATAAACTGCTAATTTAATTAACAGTTAGAAGAAATAATACCATTTGTTGCAATAGGATTTCAGACTTGAAATTTTCACATGGTATCAAAGCGAGATTCATCAAGCATGAAGCTCAAAAGCAAAAGGTAGAAATCGTTGATATTTAGAGGGAGTCTAGCAGTGTAAATTTCCCATTTGCAATATGCACATGCAATTCCAGCTAGGAGATTACCAGTTGCAGTATGCAGGTGCAATTCCAGCTAGGAGATTCCCAGTGCAGAGCTATGCAGTCCAGTTTCCAGTACAGGAGGACATTGCGAGTTGCCAAGAGGGAGCAGAGAGATTTCCCATAGGGAGATCAAGACTCAGGGGGAATCTAGTTTCAGAGGGAGCATCCCTATGGAAGCTAGTGCTTCAAGATCTGGGGAGATCAAACTCATTATTGCAGGCAGCAGGAATGTGGGAGCATCAGTAGACCAGTAGCAACAACATCATGAGTAGATAAGACTTTTCCATGTATGCAATTATACCTCCAAGAGAGAGGTGGGACGACATGGAGTTGTAGCCCCAGAGTTGCAGAGATTGGGCAGGGTCCATTGAGGTGTCCTCCTCATGGATCATTACCTAGCTACGAGGGCCCACAGTATTTAGCGGCGGGATGGATCAGTGTCATTGATGCAATCAAATTCCCGAGCGACAGTTGCAGGCTAGTAGCAGTCAGGTGCTAAGAAGCACAATGCAGTGTTGACAACAAAGCTTAGTAGCAGAGTCAGCAACAACATAGATTCTTCAGTGGATAGTGTAGTAGCTAGTAGCAATCAAGACTAAGGAGACAGATGCAGCAGACATAGTTAATTTAGTATTTTGGATGCTTCTCAATTACAGTTGTAGCAATTGCAGCAACAACAAATGAGAGGGAGTTGCACAGCAGATGCAGAGTTGGCAGTAGTATGGCAGTGTCAGCTACAGCACAAATGCAACATCAGAGTTGCACAATGGTTGATAAGCAGTGGCCAAACATCAACAACGTGACAGAGGGGTGATACAGAGACAGGCTATTGTAGCAGCAGTGGTGCAATATTAGAACACCTTCCTCGCTAAGAGGGAGTGTTAGTTTTCGTAGCATCGAAGGTGTTGTAGCCTCGAAACTTTGTGGAGAGGCTAAAACACATGAGCTCTCCATAACCCATAAATCGTTTCTAGAAATTCCACCTAGAATTGTCTCAATTAGATTATTAGCCTATTTCTTATTATTTCCTAAGTCTAAACTTACGAAATCTGGTTAATTAATCAGAATTAACTGAGATAAGGTGTGAATCGTCTAAAAACTCACACAAATTGACTGGGAAATAATTTGGGCCCTTCGTTAAGTTTTAATCTTGGCCATTGGAGGTCCAACAAAAGATTATAAGAAGAAGTCGATGGGTAGATGGAGAACACGCTTGTGGAGACACATAGATCAATTTCCTTGGGCAGTTCGATTTTCCAGAGGCAGCAACCGAAAGAGTTCGAGCAGAAGGAAGCAAAGACAGGACAGTGAAGTTGGAGGAAGATTTCCAGATCTGGTGAGTGCATTTGCAGAGAGGCCAAAATTTCTCCAAGAAGCTGCGCAGAGGCAACGCAAAAGCTTCAAAGGGAAATTTGATTTATTGAAGGAAGAAGACATTTTCAGTTCCAGAAACCAGGCAGAGGTTCCACAGGGCCGGAGAAGTGTTTTCCCAGTCAATAGCAAGCAGGTTGGCTTCATTTTCAATTGTTCCGAGCAGAGCGAGTTCGAGTAGTGCGAGTGCGAGCTGAGCGTGTAGCAGACTGCGTCAGGGTGATGCAAAAGTTGCACAGGGCTAGGTGGACAACTTTATTTTCAGTGGTAGTCAAGTGTTGGGATTGCTCAAAGTGACGATAATTTCCCTCAAGATATTTTCGCCAATATTGGACATCCAAATTGTACTCAAATAAGTTCATTGTTGCTTAATAATATAAAACCCTTAGCTGTTGCACCAGTTTTCCCTGTTAAATTATGCAACCAAAGACAAATTCCACTTTGGACAACTCATTAGATGGAGATAACTATTGCATTAAATTCCTCTTTTCGGGAGGACCAAAATCAACCTAAAGATCACTTAAATCGGACAAGGAAAAGTGTGTTTTTGAATTAAAGATCACATGTGCAAATTGTCAAGGTCGGCTTCAACATCATGTAGGCTCATGAAGCCCAAAGGACATGTATTTTCACTCACATTGATTCATATAAAGACAAGAGACCTCGAACCTCATTTGGCACTTCATCACCAAATCACATTTTCTCTCTCCTATTCCTATCGGTTCATACAACTCAGAAGTGGAAGGCTTTTCTCTCTGACGTGAAGGACAGGTGGTTGGTTTTGATTGGGCTGAATTACAGGACGGCATCTAGGAGTTGACCTTTTTGCAGTGGAAGTTGACCAGCGTTGACCAAGGATCAAAAGAAGCTTTTTAACTTCAATTTTCTTGGAGAAGGTCTGTCTCATCAGGCCACATTTTTGGGCATTAAGATCGAGGTTGTTTGAGGAGTTTGACTATTGTTGACCACAAAACAAAGTTGTACTTTTTCTCCCTCCATTGACCAAGTTTGACCGAAGTTTTGGGAGTTGTTTTGATTGATGATTTGATCCTTGACCAACAAAAGAGGTCACATTGAATGGGCATTGACCGAATAAAAATGGAGCAGATTTGACCTTGATTTGATTGTTGTTGACTTGATTGGTTAGGGCAGTTAACTGTTGTTGAATTTTTGCAGATTTGACTCTTCCTCATCATCTTTGACATTAGTATATTGATTTGACATTACATTGTTTGGATATTGGATATTGACATTGGATATTAGCGAGTCAAAATTTGATTTTGACTCTTGGATGATGTACTCTCTGTGCTGAACATTTGAAGACAATCTAATAGAAGAAGATTTGCAAGGGTTTTCCCCCTAGTGGGGTATTTCCCTAGTCATTGACCAAATTTGTGTCTCTTGTCTCTTGGTTGTCTTTCATTATGCATTTGACTAATTGTTCTATCTACTATTGCTCTACTATCACTAGATAATTGAAGAAGTAGATTGTTAAATTGGATGTTATTGGATATTGTTGATGTGATAGTTGCAACATAGAACAAATTGATGAAAAATTAACATTCCCAAGTTGCATTTTTCCGAGGACTTTTGTCCAAAACTAATTGTGTCAAATTTTGTGTGCTAGCATTTCTCAGTTTCCAACACTATTATTTTCCGCAGTATTTTTATGAAGATTGTAGTGTGTTTATTTCGTTGTTGTCGTAGCAATAAACTACTAATTTAATTAACAATTAGAAGAAATAATACCAGTGGTTGCAATAGGATTTCAGACTTGAAATTTTCACAAGCATTAAAGCGGCTCGCATATGTTTATCTATGGCAAGCTTCTCTTCACAGTGGCTCGCATTATTTGAGTGGTTCACATTCATTATCTATGGCTTGTTTCTCTTCATAGTGGCTCGCATTATTTACAGTGACTCACATTTGTTATTATTTGTGGCTTGCATTTGTTACTCTTTGTAACCCGTGGCTCGCATTATTTACAGTGACTCACATTTGTTATTATTTGTGGCTCGCATTTGTTACTCTTCGTAACTCGTGGCTCGCATTGCTTATCTATGGCTCATTGTGGCTCGCTTCTATTCCATGTAGCTTGTTTCTATTATTTGTGGCTCGCATGGCATATCTATGGATCACATTTTTGTTGTGTGGCTAGCATTGATTTTCTACAACACGCATTCTACGACAGTGGCTCAAATATCTATCTCTATGACTCATATTATATTTTAGTGGCTTGAACAATGTTCTGTGGCTCACATCACGTTTGTTGGCTCTCATTTGTTGTCACCATAGCTTGCATTTGCTGTCTTCGTGGCTCACATTTGTTGTCACAATAACTTGCATTTGTTGTCTTTGTGGCTTGCTCCTTATTTCTATGGCTCGCATTGATTTTTCTATGGCTCACATTATTCTCACATCTTCTCTATGACTTGCATACTGATGAATAACCATCATAATTGGCGATATCATCTACTATCTTGACAGCGTGATGTTTGCACCCTTGACTATGACCATGATGTATAAGACAAAGTTTTAACTTTTATATGAAAGTGAGATTGTGATTTATATGACAGTGAGACAGAGTTTTATATGACAATGACATTGTGATCTATATGACAGTGAGAAAATACTCTTGATGATAGTGATAACAGGATGTCTACCTTTGACATGTATGTCTATGTCAGTGACCTTGATGAAAGACAGTGGCAGTGACCTCGTTGCATAACAGTGACTTTGATGTGTGACAGTGACAGTGACATTGTTATATGACAATGACCTTGATGAAAGACATTGACAATGAACTTGATATGGCAGTGACACTCTGATGTATGGCTTGTCTCAATGACAGTGACTTGACAGAGAAGTATGTTACTTGGAGATCTACCTTCCTGAACGTTTCCACTGCCAGGTGCTTAGGAGGCCTAATGTATTGGATGTTGAAAGATGTGTCTCATACTTATTGTACTTTGTATCTCAATTGTGTTGGAAAATGTAACTAGGTTCGGTCTTCATTTAATGTATTTAAGCCATCTTGTAATGTACTTGTCAAAAGAATAAAGAAAAGAATTATTATTATTATTATTGTGAGTTATTAAAACATGGGTTTCATGCTTGGGTCACCATGTTTTAGGTCAAAGTCCCCATTGAGGACTTCTAGGATTTATTCCGAGTCAATAGAGTCATTGTACTTTTAAAGAGACCCTTCTTGGGCTTTTGAATCATGTAAAAAGGTTAAGTATTGAGTCAAATGTAATTTATGTATCCTCCACATCAAGTTGGCCTAAGGACATCAATTTGACCTCCCTCGAAGCCTATAAATAGAAGCAACTCGAATTCATTTGGAGCACACTCTCACAAGAAAGTTCGAAATCTCTTGAAGCTAAAAGAAGTGTGAAGTAGAAGAAGGGAAAGGAAGTGCGAGTTGGTTGGAGTCTAAGGAGAAGAAGAAAAATGAAATTTTGGTGCCTCTCTCTCTTTGTTTCGTGCCCTAGTTTGGGAGATTGAAGTCTTCCAAGTTTTGTTGATGTTGGAAGCTGCCTAATGCTGGAAGCTACTAAATAGTCGAAGTTGCTAAAAGAGAGGTCGAAGATCTGGGAGGCTAACTTGGTGTGGAGGGAAGGTTTTGGTCTCTGTCTAGGGTGAAAAGTCTCAAAGAATACTATTGAAAGGAAGAGAATTTTGACAGGGTTTTCCCTTCGAGGGGGGGTTTCCTTGGCATAGTGCCTATATCTGCTGTCCATTGTTTTATGTGCTTTCGCTTTGGTAATTGCTTGATGAACTAAAGAAAGAAGATATAAAGAAAACTTAATAAGAAGTCAAGAACATCACAAGTAATTATCAAGTATAAGAAAATTTTATGTCTTTCTGATTTTCTAACATGGTATCAGAGCTTTGTTGAAGAAAGAAGAAAAAGGCAATCTCAAGCACTTAATAAAGGAACCATTCAAAATGGTTATTTTAGGGAGGAAGTCCACTATATTCAAGGAAAATGTCTAACACAATCAAGGGAAAGAACAAACTTGAAGAAGCCTCAAACTACAAGTCTTGGAAGAAGAGGATTACCCTCATCCTTGAAAAGAACAAGGTTCTAGACTTGGTCAAAGGAAAAGTAAAGAAGCCTACAGAAGACTCCAGTGATGCTGACAAAGTAAAATTCAAGGAACTTTAATTGGCGGTCGTGACTCTAATGGTAGAAGGAATAAAGGACAACCTTGTCCCATTCATAGCCAACATCAATCATGCTCAGGAAATGTATGAAGCCTTGTCAAAGTTATTCACTATTAAGAACATTGGTCAAGTAGCAAGTTTGAAAAATGAGCTAGGGACCACAAAGATGACTAAAGAAGACATAGTGGCCTCCTTCTTTGTGAAGATAGCCAGAATCAGGGATGATCTTTTGGCCATTCATGAAATTGTTCCAAACAAAGAACTCATGATCACTGCTCTATTAGGATTGCCACCTACTTGGGGTGCATTTGTTGCGGGACTTAACCGTTGGAAGGAAGCTCCCACCTTTGAAGAACTATGGACTACCTGCAGTTAGGAAGAATTAAGGATCTCATTAGTTTCCAATTCTGAAGATGTTTCAAATGCCTACATTGCTTAACATAAAGGAAAGAAATCGAAAGGACCAAGGAAGAAAATTGACATGTCCAAGGTAGAATGTTATCAATGTTATTAGGGTCACTATAGGTGTGACTGTCCCGACAACCCAAGACACAAGAAGAGAGAAAGAGATCAAGCCAATGTTGCTGAAGAGGAAGACCTAAAGAAAGTCAAACCCAAAGAATCTAACATAAGGGATTTACACTACTAAGTCCTTCGCTTGTAGCCTTAGATATCTTACTTTATACTTTTGATGTTTTAGAATTTATAGGGTTTTAAACATGTTTTTGGAAAATGACATTTTTTGTTTTGTAAGTTTATACTCAAGCTTTGGAGCGAGCCCCCAACAACTCCCAAAGATAAGTATCTCATTTCCTTTCAGTTTTTGGTTTCATGTACTCATTTAGTTGTGATTATATTAAATACTAATCATCATTCTCCCTCTAATGTCTTGATTAGGATAAACATCCGCTATATTCTCAAGGAGTATGAAAGAGGACCTCTCAAGACAAGGTTTGTCAAAGAACAAAGGTATGATTTTAAACATTGATTTCTTTATAATAAATGTTTGTTCATTTGACAATCTATTACTAACATTGTTGTGTCTAACTATGGTGAATCATATTGATACATATTTTGGGTGATTCATCACTTGATAAATCTACCCCTCCTATTCTAAACTGATTTTATAGAACCCTAGATAGGTCTTAAGGGTATGAGTATGAAACTCTAAGTTGCTTAGGGTTATTGAGAAATGTTATTTGAAGTTTTTATTGATGATGTCATGTTTAGGATTTTGGTATGATCAGGGAAACCTAACTTGTTAAGGTTGAATGATAAAGTCTAAAATCCTGAACCTTTAGAATATTGGTAATCTTGGGTTTGTTATGTTCCTAATTGAAACGCTAACTCATTAGGGTTTGGTAGAACGTGTAAGTAAAACCCTTATAATGTCTTAGAAATGATTTCCTTGGTATGTGTGTGTTTGTTTGATCAAACCCTAGTATAATCAAGGTTGTTGTATGTCTAACTCTTATTGATCTTTGTGAAGTTGGGTTTGACTAGCACATGATATGCATTGCCTATGTGTGATGAAGTCCTAGATGTATGAGTTGACCGATTTGTAGGTGGTCATGAATCCTAGGGTTTGGAACTAAGCTCTAGTCAAAGTTTGTCTTTCCAGGATGATAGTATTTATGAAATTCTAGGGTTTTGAATTTAAACCTTAGTAGAAGTAAAAATCTCTGATGATTTGAGATTTGTGTAACATTGATGAAATCTAAGTTTTAGTTGGGATTGATGTTTGATTGAAAATCTAGGGTTTGCAACTAACCCTAGTGGACGTTGGTCATGTTAATGACTAAGTTGTGATTGGTTTTGAATGATTTTCTCATATGAAATCTAGGATTTGTATGAAACCCTAGTGGAAAATCTAACATATGAATTATGAAAGTTGTTAGATGCCTTGTAGTTCTATATTTGTTTGACTTGTTTCTAGGGAATGAAAGTTGTTATGAAGTAGTCTAGGGTTTATGACAAAGTCCCTAGCAAGATGTTGAAGAGTATATGTCTCTTGTTTGTAATTAAGTTTGGGTATCTGATATGTATAAACTTGAAATGCTTCTGTGATTTTGATATGGCTAACTTCATGCTTCTATAAATTTGGTTGTACTTGCTATCTAAGTTGTGCAGGTACACAATCTTCAATATGGTGAAGATGCTCATTGATGTGATAAGCATGATGAGGATGATAATAACTCTGATGAAATGGTTGGAAACCACGAAAGAATCTCTGATAATGAAAAGAAGAAGTTGATCTCCATGAGGAAGCTTAAATAAAAAAGATCTCCCTAACATTAAGAGGGAATCTAGATAAAGAGATGCTCCCTAGTTGAGAAGGAGGGTATAGCTTGGTTTTGATTGAAAAATGAATTTCAGAAGATATGTCGCTGCATGAGTAGGAAAGAAAGTGTATGATTGAGGAATCTTCTGTCAAAGATTCGATTGATAGTCCTACTATGAAAAGTTGAGAAGCAACATCAAGACCCCAGAGGTTTGTATTTGATTATGTACATATGAAAGAATATTATTGATTGGGGTTGTGTTTGTACAAGTGAAACTCTCGAAGGTGTTGATAGCATGCTGGCTACCAATCAGTTTGATTGGGAGATATTGGTTATCCTTGATCTGTTGGATCTAGGAGTGTTGAGGCTTTGTGAGTGAAGCATCGCCTAGGAGGACATTTGGCTGGCACTTTGTTGTTGATGTCTAGGTCCCGAAGTTGGAAAAGGTGGTGTTGATTATAGAGCTTTGTTTTTGGATACACATCTAGATCTTTGGGTTGGTGGTTAGCAAGTAATCCTGATGGTACCTAGAGAGGCTGAAAGCTTGAGTCCATCTTAGTCCCACCCGAATAGATTGCCCTAGTCAGGAATCTAGTCCGTGGCATTGCGGTGCTTAAATTGTTGAGAGACCAATGGATAGATTCCTTGGTCAAGAATCTAGTCCATGGCATTGCGGTGCCCAAAGTTCTTCATGGTTCATATAGTTGAGATCTTCCTTGTACTTGTAGATGATGAATACCTCCCTAGTTAAGAGGGAGTGTTGGAAAATGTAAATAGGTTCGATCTTCATTTAATGTATTTGAGTCATCTTGTAATGTACTTGTCAAAAGAATAAAGAAATTTTTTATTATTATTATTATTATTATTGTGACTTAATAAAGCATGGGTTTCATGCTTCGGTCACCATGTTTTAGGTCAAAGTCCCCATTGAGGACTTCTAGGATTTATTCTGAGTCAATAGAGTCATTGCACTTTTAAAGAGACCCTTCTCGGGCTTTTGAATCATGTAATAAGGTTAAGTATTGAGTCAAATGTAATTTATGTATCCTCCACATCAAGTCGGCCTAGAAGAGATCAAGTTGACCTTAGGACATCAATTTGACCTCCCTTGAAACCTATAAATAGAAGCAAGTCGAATTCATTTGGAGCACGCTCTCTCACAAGAAAGTTCGATATCTCTTGAAGTCAGAAGAAGTGCGGAGTAGATGAAGAAGGGGAAGGAAGTGCGAGTTGGGTGGAGTCTAAGGAGAAGAAAAAAACGAAATTTTGGTGCATCTCTCTCTTTGTTTCGTGCCTAGTTTGGGAGATCATAGTGTTCCAAGTTTTGCTGATGCTGAAAGCTGCCTGATGTCGGAAGTTGCTACATAGTCGAAGTTGTTGGAAGAGAGGTCGAAGATTTGGGAGGTTGACTTGGTGTGGAGCGAAGGTTTTGGTCTCTATCTAGGGTGAAGAGTCTCAAAGAATACTATTGAAAGAAAGATAATTTTGACTAGGTTTTTCCCTCGAGGGGATTTTGCCATGGCATAGTGCCTATATCTAGTGTCCATTCTTTTATGTGCTTTCGCTTTGGTAATTGCTTGATGAACTAAGGAGAGAAGATATAAAGAAAAATTAATAAGAAGTCAAGAACATCACAAGTAATTATCAAGTATAAAAAAATCTTTCTACCTTTCCGATTTTCTAACAAGTTGAACATTCGATGAATATCTAAAGAAGTATTTGGTTAGGTTTTCCCCCTTGCGGGATTTTTCACTAGTCTCTAACTTAATCCTGGTGTCTCTATTGTGTATGTTTATCTTCTGTTGTTCCTTACTATTTCGCTGCACTATTGATGTTATTGTTTTGTCTACATAATTGCTAATAATGTTATGATGTTATGGGGTAAATGTAATATGAAAATGCTGAAAATTTTAAAATTGCAATTATCTACAACAAAGAACAATCTAGCCCTAAAAATTAACATGGGATCAGAGCTAGGTTGAAGAAAAGTCAATGACATCACCCCCATAGACACCTATTATGGATTTCATGAGCAAGCAAAGTGAAAGGGATGAAGATGTAGGAGACCTAAAAGAATGCTAGGGTTTGAAGGAAACCCTAGTGAGCCCTTGTTCTTTCACATAAAGGTTAGGGTTTGAGAGAAAAAAACCTTGGAGTGGCTTTAAGGCTTGGGTTTTATTGCATCGGAACCCTAGTGTGAAACTTCATGATATGATATGATCAATGAGAAGCCCATGACAGATTTAGAGAAACTCTAGGAGAGGTAATAATGCAGATTTAGTGGTCATTGTATACATTGATAATTGATCTTGGCTGCTGACAAAGGAGATCAAGGATCTAGAAATGAGTATAAAGGTGGAGCTCAAGAGGAAGCATTTCTTTTGAAGACAACCTTTTCATATGATTGATGAACAACGGTGCCTCATGGCCAGAAGGAGGCAGGATCAAGAGGGAGCAGATAACTTCCTACAATCCTCATTAAAGATAAGTACTTTCAAGGCTCATGTTACTTCTTTGTGACATTGTTCTTGTTTTGATTTATCATTTTAACACTATTGTTTATTCTTCTTGCATGAGTATTTGAATGCCTCTAACTTCTTAGATAAGGATGTGATCAAGGAAAGCATATCCTTCTTAAGGATTATCAGGATGCAAAGTATTGCAGGAAGAGTTCGCTCCAAGTGGGAGTTGATGCAGGAAAATCAAGGAGCCACTCTCATATCTAGAGAAGAAACGCAGTCCTTCCTTATTATCAGGTACACTTTCATTATGTTTATTTGCTTTTCTATTAATGCTCTTGCTCGTGTTCTAGGGTCTACAGGTGCATCATATGGATGTAAGGATCTAGCCCACAATACCAAGATTGAGGAGGATCCAAAAACATCCTATGATTAGAGTGGTTCATGAAATGGACAAAAGCTCAGACCTTGAAGGAAGGATCCTGGTCTCCCAGGTTGATAACTATGATTGAAAAGGCTTCCTATTTAGTGGGAGCGGACTGTCAACAAAGAGATATTCTAAGATAAGGAGAAGATGAGAAGCGATATGTCCTTCATGTAAGGACCATTCTAGATGTAGCAAGTGTTAGATGCCTCTGCAATGTTAAATTCATCAGTGATAAGGAATATGCTCTTAGAGGGAGAGGATTGTAGCTCCTACTGTCAGATGCACTATTATCAAATGTTTGTGAAGTTGGCTTCCTCCATGATGTACTTAAGGAAGAAGCATACTTGGAGCTACCCCAGGTCTTTAAGACACATGAGAAAAAGACTCACGAATGCAAATTGAAGAAAGTCCCATATGGACTCAAGCAAGTCCCCTGAACTTGGCATGTCTGGAATGATGGACATCTGATGCGGGCTTCAACCACTCTTAATGATTGAAGGTATGTCTTTGATGTTTAGTTTTATATATGCTAACAACTTATTTCTAACAGGATCAAATCATCTTCGTGTTCAATGCCAGAGGGAGTTGACCTCTAAGCCCTAGGTGATCCACTTCTTGAGATTAGAAGTGTAATAGAGAGATGATGACAACTTCCTTGTTAAGGGAAGTATGTTGTCAGAGACTTTGGCATGATAAATATCATTGAAGTAGTTGAGAGAGACTCTTCTTTAGATTATGATTTGATGGATTCTATGATGAGTTGGCAATCAGATGGATCCTTGCTTTGCATCATGTACTCTGAGCTAGATAAAGTCTGGACATGTATATCGGGTTGTT
The DNA here is from genome assembly GCA_000404065.3 of Pinus taeda. Lineage (NCBI taxonomy): Eukaryota > Viridiplantae > Streptophyta > Pinopsida > Pinales > Pinaceae > Pinus > Pinus taeda. Next base: position 17,657 of record APFE031512485.1, on the reverse strand, counting down.
GCCAAACATGTGTTGAGATATCTATATGAAACTATTAATCATGGACTGAGATACACTGTCAAACTTCATGGATACACTGATGTTGACTAAGGCTGAAAATGTTGTTGACAGGAAAAACACATCTGGGTGTTGCTTTAGCTTGGGTTATTCCATGATATCTTGGATGAGCCAGAGCAGGAGTCTGTTGCCTTTAGTACAACTAAGGCTGAGAACATTGTTGCTAGCATGGGTAGTTGTGAGGTAGTATGGTTGAGGAAGCTATTTGAGAGTTGTTTAAGCAGGTCCAAGCACATTGAGATCAAATATCTCTATATCTGGGATATCACTATATCTGGGATATGGTGCAGAGAGGAGTAGTGAGGCTCCATCGCGTTTTCACAGACAAGCAAATAGCTGACATTCATACCAAACCTTTGCTAAAAGGAAGTGCTTGGTATTCAGAGAGTAGCTTGTACTGGTGTTGACTACTAGAGTAGCACCTGATGATTATGTGAAGACTCCATGCCCAAGGATGATCCAGAGGACACTTGTACCATCAGATGTCATCAGTCAACAGAGTTTTTTTTAACTCTCCTTCTATCTTCTCATCATATTTCTTCTTTGTACCCAGATTCCACACCCTACGGGGAATTGTAATAAGTGATGCTAGTATGATGTTTCTTGAATTTGTAACAGGCCTAGGATGTGGGACTCGATCAGCAAAGAGTACACCTTGGAGTGTTTTTTTTATCCGGTTAATTATCCCTTCTTTTTCAGAGGCGGATAATTCTCTGGATTTTTTCACTCATTTTTACCCCAAAGCTGAGGTGACGGTTTGAAGATTGAGCCCCTGACACATCTTAGTGTCTAGGGTCGATGTATATTACCATACTAGATCACACAAAAAGTTTCGTGGAATTTGGCTAGGTCTAAGTAGGATTTTTAATAGTTAAAAATTTCCCGCAAAACGGGATTTTTTAATTATTTTCTATGTAATGGCATAAATAAGTGGCCTTAGGAAATGTCTAGGGCGTATGACTACT
>APFE031512485.1:0-15926 GCA_000404065.3 Pinus taeda | reverse complement strand
TGGAAAAATTTATAAATTTTTCCAAAGTCAAAATAAGTCAAATTTTGACATGGAAGTCAAGCAGAGAATCAAGGGTGATGTGGCAAGCAATGTGGGGCCCACCACATAAAGTTTCAAAGAAAGTCAAAGAAAGTCAAAGCAGGTCAAGTCAAAGTCAAACTGGGCCCACGTTGAGTTCATATGGCTAAAGCTCAATGATCAGTTTTATTTCATGATCAGATTTAATTCAAAATCATATGTATTAAAGTGTAAAGTTAAGTGAGTGGGAAGGGACCCCACCTCACCATATATGTTCACGTGCCAGGTCCGTACGTATTACTCAGCAGTATGTACGCATAACTCAGCATGCCAAATAACTCCACGCTGACAGTCAAAGGTAACACGCAGACTTGGGCAGCAAGTTTACGTGGATGCCTCACAGCTTCCACGCAGTCATCTCCAGCAGTTAACGTGGTATTACACAGCTGTTTACGTGGTTAAAACAACAGTTTACAATGCATTTAACGCAGGACAGTCAAACAGTCACGTGGCAGCCAGTTTAACACAGACTTAGTTAGCGCAACAAGTCAACAAACAGTGTCTAACGCTGATCTGGACAGCATTTAATGTGGGCAGTCACAGCCAATTAACGTGGTCATACACAGATGTTTACGTATAGCAGTTAACACATGTTCATCTACAGCAAAACGTGGGCATACACATCAGATTAAAAGGCAGCCAATACGAATTTGTTACCAGCAGTTTAGAGGCAGTAAGCAACAACAGTTATCTTCACACATGGACAGTCCTCTAAGCCACTTGTACAAATTTGTTTTACATTGGGATTGTCACTTGCTACACTTGTCATTGTCTCTTGGCATTGGGATCTCCTCCCATTTTCCTATTTATATGAGCCTTGGGCTCTTGTTGTAGAAGGGATAGAACGAGCTATTGGGCTGGCGGAGACTCTGCCGGATTTTGTACTTACCTTTCATATAAATAAATAAAAGTCTTTGGGGTTACTGGCTTCTTTTGTGGCGCATGCTTTGGTGGATGAGGTATACCTGTGTCGTTTGATATTCATTTGATTTCATGTTTGCTATCTAGTTGTTTTTCTTTGTGCATTTGCCTGATGGCATTATTTGTCTAGGTAGGAGAGATTTGCTATCTCAAATCTCCTTTGGGCTTGGTATATTTTGTACTCTTGTTGTAGCTTGTCCATTCTCGGTTGAATGACAAGCTCAACTTGGTCTCTATATGCCAAGTCTCTTTTGCACTAACAATTGGTTTGCAAGTATTTTTGTGTTTTCAAGGAACAAGTTGTCAGCTCTATTGGAGTGTGAGGACTTCTTCGGTGGGAATAGTTACCTCCAAGGATATCAAAGGTCCCACAAGTTGTTCAAGCCAGCAATCTCATAAGACATCAAAAAGATTTACTCAAGAGGGGGTTTCTTCAGCCCTTTGCTTATTTTCTATCTCGAAAAATTATCGCATATTTTCTTCTTTCGTTTGAAAGCATTTGTCTTCATCATGAAAAATATAAAATTAAAATTTTAAATAAAAAATTTTCCTTTAGGGTTTTAGATTAAATTTTAAATTTTGTTTTAAGTTTAATCTTTGTCTGAAAGGGCATAAAAATTTTTGTGGGAAAATTATTTTTTTTTGCCAGATTCAGTTGTTTTCATGTTATATCTTTCACGCTGAGATCTGAAGTTTCAAGTCGAGATACGAATATGATATCTAGTAAATGGTTTATAACTTGTGGTGGTTTGAAGCATTAAGCTTTTTTTAAATCTTCAATTGCTGGATATCATTTGGGTCATTCAAAGAGCACTGTGATCTAGCTGATGACAAATGATTGCTGTTCACGTTTCATGTTTCTATAATCATCTAGCAAGTAATCGATTTAATAACAATCTCTTAAGGCACTGGTCTGCTAAAATCAAATTCATCTAGTGCTTATCTTATCGTGTCTCATGTCTCCCAACCAACTGCTCGCCAGTTGGTCTTCATTATCTCATAGGGTCTACCCCCCTTAACCGCGGGAGACAAGCTTAAACGGAGGGATCGGGGATCAGAGTGACAGCCCCCGGTCTGAGCGTTGTCGTGCCAGTCTGCGCGACAACATACTGGTAGATGTGACCCTTTTGGGAAGGGGTCATGGCCAGTGTTGCATGAAACAGGGATGCAGAAGCGTCATTTCCCAAAAATCTAGGAAGTGAAGCGTCTAGGAAGTGTCTACTATATATATATATATAATTTATTTTTTTGCATTTATATTAAAAAAACATCCAAAATACCAAATTAGTTTTAGAAGACATGAAATCATGCATATTTTTACATAAATCAAGATAGATATGGCATGCATTGTACATCAATGATTGATTATTCAAACATCAACCATCTAGATGCATCAACTATCTAGAATCTAGATTCCTCTTCTCTTGTCTAGCCTTTTCCTCTACTTCGATTCTCTAGGTATATTAGTCAACATTGCCCAATTTTGATCAAATGGCCTAATCCAAGCCTTATATTATGGTAGTGAAAGATTGACATGCTTGATCAATGCTTTTGACTCGAGTGAAGTGTACATTTTTGCTAACTCCATGACAAAGAAGTTCAACAATCAACAACACCAACACTGGGGTACATATAGGGCTCCGTGCTCTTGATTAAATGCCAATCACATGCCCTCATGCATGATATAATCCAATGAAATGCCACAATCCCATTGACCCTAAAAACTGTTAAGTCTGATGAATTTTGAATGGGATATACAATTCTATTTTCTCCATATGAAGTCTGATGAGGTTGGAACCACTCTCAAACATCCTGAGTCATTTCATGGTAATGTTAAAAATTTAAGTAAAAGGATGAAAATGAAAGATAAAGGAGAATGCCACTTTTACTTTAAGAATTTAACATTACCATTAGGGAGCATCTAGGAAGCGTCTAAGGAGCATCAAGGGGGCCCTTGGGAGTATTCAGAAAGCATAGTTCCTCACATAACAGTTCGAAATTTCAAAAAACAAAAAACAAAAAAAAGCCTCGCGGAACCGTGTGAACCTATTGATTTGGGGTATAGCATTGGATGTGCTCTAGCCATGAAAATTGGTGGAGAGGCTAAAGCACATGAGATCTCCAAGACCTAGAAATGGTTTGGGCAGATTCTAACCAGTTTGGGAGATATTAAAATAATTAATATTTTTAATGGAGTTCTCAAGTATAAACTTAGGAAAAATAAAATATTAATGGGTATTAATATAAAATTGGGTTAGAAGGTTCCAAAAGTCATGGAACAAGCCAAATCTAATCTTAGCCGTTGATTAGAGATTTAATCTCGATCGTTGATAGACCAACGAGAAAAGTATAAGAAGAGGCTTGAGGGTCAGTTGGAGAACACACTAGAGTGATCAGCCATTCATTTTGCTAGAGCGGGGTTGATAAGCAAAGTTGAATTAGTGATCAATAGCTAGGGGCAGTGAGTATTGGACAGAGAGGCAGAGATCGTGCCGAGAGACCAACGCAGAAGCAAAGAGCAAGAGCAGTAGCCAGAGCAAGCCATGCAGAGCCTAGCAGAGACAACGCAGAGCCTAGAGGGACAGCTTCATCCACGCAAAAGGCAAAGGGAGTGACGTAGAGGGTTCCGGACGTTGCACAATCCCTCAAAGGGCTAACGCAGAGGGTCCTGGGGCTGATGTAGAGGCCAAGAGGGCCAGCGCCGAGCTTCAGAGTTGTCGGAGAGGGTTTCGTGGGACAGGTTTTCTGAATACTTGTTTCAGAATACAGAGGTATTGCTTCCGTGTATTTTTTTCTGTCGAGTGAGTTGGTTAGGCACCCAGTCGTACTCAAGGAAATACTGCATAATAATAAACCCTCAGAATAGTTACACTAGTTTCCCCGCATTGGGTTTTTCTAGGGACATTTGTCCAAAAATAATGGTGTCACTTGTGTGTTTGTTTTCTTTCAGCTAATGATCTATAGATGTTGATACTGTACTTGTGTTTATTTTCAATATTTACATGGTAAATAACTTGTTAAGTAATTAAACAAGTAGGAAGAAATAAACCAGATAGTACACGAAGAATTTCTAACGGGTTAAACTTAGAAATTCCAACATGGTATCAGAGCGTGGTTTCAGATCACAGGATAACTGAAGGCATCAGCCAAGCAGAGCATTTGCAGCAGATTCAGTTGTCTCGAGTGACAGAGTTGATCCTTGCAGAAGGCGACAGAGGAAGGAGTGATGCAGAAGGGACTGCGTCATCATTTTGGGCCAGAGAAAGGCAGCGCAAAGGCTAAGGGAGGTAGAATCAGGCTCACGCGGAGGCCAGGAGGGCTGACAAAGTTGGCTAGGGGAGTTGATTTTGCCGGTGTCGAGATTGCGAAGAGCCAAGTGGCTCAATTCTTCAGTTACTAGGGCATAGGAGGTTGTGGGTAGGTTGCGGAGTGAAGCTGGTGGGGTGATGTGGTGAGAACAGTACCTAAAAGGGCAAGACCATGGTGGAGGGAGTTGTTGCCGAGGCGGATTTCTAGCCAAGGAATCTGGATCAGTGTCAGACAATCAGAGTGGGCAACTTGACATTTGGCAAAAAGATTTCCATCAGGGAAATCGAGACTCAAAGGGAGTCGAACCGAGAACTTCCAGACGGGAAGTTGAGAGACTCAACAAGAGTCGAACAGAGGACTTCTAGGAGGGAAGTAGAGAGACTGGGAGGACTCGAAAGAAGAGCAGCGAGATGGCCGTGAATGGGTTGAGATCAGGATAGGCTGGACGGAGCATCCAATTTTGTGGTCTGGAAGGCCAAGATCTTGTCCATTCTAGACAAACATCGCCTCAAGGGCTTCATCATGAGAGTGATAGTTGTCCCAGTTGACCCAGTAGCTAATGAAAGGTACAAGGAGGCAAGGGAGAATGTTAAGTGTATCATCCTTGATGGGGTCAAGGATCATGTGGTACCATGTATTGTCGAGAAGGAAACAGCAAAGGAAATGTGGGATGCCTTAAAGACATTGTACCAACATACTTCCGTGCAAAGGAATATGCTCCTGGAGAATCAGCTAAGGGCATACCAGATGCAGAAGGGAGAGCAGATAGATGTCTTCCTCGGTCACTTGAAGGAGATCCGTGACTAGCTAACTTCCATAAGGGCCATACCGGATGAGGAATTGATGGTGAGGACCACATTGAATGCAATTTCCAAGGATTGGGAGGTATTTGTCCAGAGCATACTGGGCAGGGTGAGTCTTCCAGATTGGGAAGAATTGTGGGCGACTCTTCGTCAAGAAGAGATCAAACGGCTGACCAAGACGGGAAGTAGCAGCGAAGGGGTCAAGATCAAAAAGGAAGGGGAAGAGAATGCGCTGTAGCATCTGCAGGAAAGCAAGAGAAGAGGAAGAAGAAGGACCTCTCCAAGGTCAAGTGCTTCCATTGTGGGGAACTGGGTCATTATGCGAACCAGTGTCCTAGGAAGAAGAGCAAGGGAGAGGCCTCAGACTCGAAGGCAACGCTTGTAAAGGCAGAGAAAGAAGTTGAGGAGGAGGATGATTGTGCCATGAGTGCTCATGTGCCACTTGAGAAGAAGTGGGGAGACATCGAGCTATAGTATCGAGGACTACAGGCGATGAGGGGCAAGATCTTTGAGGTACCCAACCTCTTGGATTATACCTTGCTACAGAAGCCCCGAAGAGGAGTAGCAGGACTGGCAGATGTCAGAAGAAACGGATGCGGATGAAGCGGCGAAGAGTGCTACAATGCAGGAGTCCCCGGGCAGCGCGAGGCTAGTAGGTTGCAACAGTGCGAGAGGCACGAGAGTGTTGCACCAGTCAAGGATTGCATTTTTGTTGTATGGCTCACATTGATTTTCCACAACACACAATCTACAACAGTTGGCTCGAATACCTATCTCTATCACTCGTATTCTATCTTAGTGGCTTGTATAATGTTTTGTGGCTTGCATCATGTTTTGTGGCTCACATTTGCTAACACCATAGCTCGCATTTTTTGTCTTTGTGGCTCGTTCGTTATCTCTCTGGCTTGCATTGATTTTTCTATGGCTCACATTATTCTCGCATCTTCTCTATGACTTGCATATTGATGAATGGCCATGATAATTAGTAATATCATCTGCTATCCTGACAGTGTGATGTTTGCACCCTTGACTATGATGATGATGTATAAGACAAAGTTTAATATGACAGTGAGATTGTGATTTATATGACAATGAGACAGAGTTTTATATGGTAGTGAGATTGTGGTCTATATGACAGTGAGAAAACACTCTTAATGACAGTGATAACAGAGTGTCTACCTTTGATATGCCAGTAACCATGTATGCCTATGTCAGTGACCTTCATGAAAGACAGTGGCAGTGACCTTGTTGCATAACAGTGATTTTGATGTATGATAGTGGCAGTGACCTTGATGAAAGACAAGGACAATGAACTTGATATGGCAGTGACACTCTCATGTATGGTTTGTCTCTATGAGAATGATTTGACAAAGAAATATGTTACTTGGATATCTACCTCCCTAACTTATCTGTTGCCAGGGTTGGCCTAGGAGGCCTAATGTATTGGATGTTGAAAAATGTGTCTCATACTTATTGTACTTTGTATCTCAGTTGAACATTTGATGAATATCTAGAGAAGAAGAATTTGGTTGGGTTTCTGCCTTGTGAGGCTTTACCCTAGTCTCTAATCTAAATCTTGGTGTCCCTATAGTGTATGTTTTTCTTCTGTTGTTCCTTACTGTTTCGTTGCATTGTTGATGTTATTGTTCTCCCTACACAATTGTTAATGATGTTATGATGTTATGGGGTGAATGTAATATGAAAATGTTGAAAATTTTAAAATTGCAATTATCTACAGCAGAGAACAATCCAACCCTAAAAATTTGCAGGCATGATCTAGATTAGATCATTATATTATTTATCATCCATATCAAACCTTTCAAAGTGGAAAAAAATTGAAGGAATCAAGTTACAGGAGCAATTTTATCAATGAGACCTAGTTTGGAGAATTGGGGTCAGAAAACCTTCAGGGCCAGTTTGAGGCCTTAACTTATATTTTTTGGGGGTAAAACTTTCTTGCTTAAGCATCAATTCTCGTTACATGATTTTACACTCGAAGACCTTTCCAACCGTGCAATAATCGTGTCAATCAAAGTTCGGATGCAGAAATAAAACAAAATAAGTAAATTAAAAAAAAAAAAATAGTTATGCCTCCCGAAATTTGATTTATCGTGATTGACCCGCATAATTCAAGAGGATGCCATGTCAACCCCCACTACTCGTGCAAAAGGGGCAAGCCATGTGGACACTATGAAGAAGACTCTAAAAGGGTTGAGTTTTAACTCATGTAGAGGGTTGAAAGGGTCAACTCTAACTCCTAGATGGCTATTGGACTGTGTTATAACTAGGCCAGTAGGATGCAAGGGGAACCATTCTATTTGCTTGCATTTTGTTCCATACTAGAGCAGAGTAGCTGAGCGTGGATAGAGAGAGAGCATAACAAAGGGGGTTTGTGTTCTGTAACAGTCCATGGGCCATATGTCTCAGGCAACTCCAATGAGAGTGCCCTCTCCATTGTACTTGCATCATTTCTTCCAAACAAAAGAGAGTATAGCAACCTCAACTTCCAATGGGTTATCTCCTGTAAAGGTTTCCTAGAACATATCTTGGTGTTCATTGTGGTTCATGAGTGACTGTATTTACCTGTTATCTATTTTCCGCATATTATCTATGGCATGCAAAAACAAAAAAACAGTAATCTAAAAGGAATTAACCCTTCATAGCATAGATTTTGCTTTATTTTCACAGATCTGTTATGGTCTGATGAACTGTCCAGTGGAATATCCACAGCAGTTTATAGATCATTAAGGTGGTTGAAATAGACAAACTGAAGAAGTTCCTCAAGGAATCCCAGAGAAAAATTCAAGTGTCTTCCTTGGATGGGGGAAAGGCAACGACTCAAGAGTCCTTGGCCAACCCATTAAAGACAGACATACAGCCAAATGTCCTTTTGAAGTCAAAATGCTCCAGTGTTCCTTTCAACAAAATGTCAGCTGAGCCTTGAGACCAAACTGTAGACTGAATGATATCCAATTGGCAAGAATTATAGTATGTTTCCCAAGGCTGTTTATAAATCCAACGAACCAGGATTAATCTCTAAACAACTGAGCCATGCATAACAGTATGAGACATTATGTAGACAGCAAGCTTTACAATCCAAAAACTACTTACTGTGAGATCTAATGGTTAACCAACATGAAAAAGTCTACATTATATATTATAAATCAGCAAGAATTAAAAAATAAAAACAATTGCGCACAAGCAACGAAATTCATATAGTTAAATTGAGTAAAATACTATTCATATACTTTGGCCAAGAAAACAATTTAAAATTTTAATGTATTAAAATTATGATCAAAATATTCAATTTACCAACAAAATATATTACCTGGAGGCCGTGAAAGTCTTTGCCTGCATGAGGATCTGTTTCAAATAGTGCATGCAAATATTCATGCAATAAATATCTGTAAGTGCTATTATTCTCAGCCTTCCGCAACTGTGAGACCACTTCAGATGGTTTAATAAACTCTCTTTGTTGGACTAGTAAGGCAACTGCCCTCTTCGGATCTAAAGTCATGAGTGCCAACGCCTATAATGGTAGATCAAAGTCAATAGTCATTCTAAAAAACAAGTGAAGGTTATGACATGAAGTTTAAAATTAAAAACTATCATCAAATAATTTTCAGACTAGGGCTAAATGAAAATATAAATGCACAATCATCCCATTCATAATAGAAGTATAATATAAAACTTGAAGAAACAACTAATTATGTTACGAGCTATAGCTCATACAAACTGCTCCAAATAAAAATATTTAACAGTTTAAAAAAAAAACCGAGGAAAGAACCCTTACAAGTCAATCTGTTTCCATCCTTTTATAAATTATGCATGGGTAATTATGGTAATATTTCAAACCATCTTCATGTCATGTTACAAGAAACAAGATAATGTGCATGAGAATAATCAATTTACAGAAACAAGCATTGACAACTCTTTTTTCCAGAATTTTACGAGTAATAACCAGACATCTAATGAATGGAACCATTGTAAGTTTGGCATCAAGATTCCTCCAAGGAAGCAATTTGTGCAACTGTTCATTATAAGTATCTCAATTTTGAGAACAAACTGATTAGAAATGGAGGTTACTTCCACTGAGATCCCCTATGGGAGAATAAACAACAATAATCTTTCGCACCACTACAATATTCAAAATTCAAGAGTTCAAACAAAGGAACCACTGTGAAATTGGGCTTGCCAGATCTGTGAAAGCAGGGCATTGTTAATGCCTTCACCAAGGCTCAAGTCTCCCCATTGACATGTTTGGCTCTTGTGGCGTGTTTGTGCATGTTTCTCCCAAACTATGTAGCGTGTTTCTCACCAAGGCTCAAGTCTCCCCATATGAGGAACATACATGTTTCTCCCAAACTAGCAAACACTCAAGCTGTCCAGGCCCCAAGCTTAAGATGGATCTACACTAGTTATTTTTTTTAACACAGATAAAGTAACGGGAACCTGGGAATCTCCCCCAACCCAAGTGTAGAGCACCTCACTTCTCTCTGTGCAATTAATATTATTACCTATGACATATGCACGAGATAAAATAAACCTCTAGAAAATAATTACATAGATAGGTATATACATATACATTTGTTATCAAAAAATGGATTGAGTTGCTAACATTATTTGCATATCATCCTAAAATCATTGTAATGTCACTTTTCTTTTATTGTACATGATGTTTTAGAATATCATTGTGGAGAAAGCTATATTGCACGGCTTCACGAACCCGGGGGTGGGGTTATCGAACCCGTCCCGGGTTCTCCTGGATTCGGGTACGGGTGCTTCTAAGAAGAACCCATAAGAACTGGGTTCTCCATTAAAAAAAACTGGGTTCTTTTGTCTTGACGGGTATGGAGAACCCCTATGATGGGTACCTAGAACCCCAAAATTGGGTTCTTTGGGATTCATTTTGGTTTTATTTTTAATTTTTTAATTAATTTAATGGGCTTCACCTAATATTCCAGGTAGCTAGTTCTACATCTTGCGAGAGGAATTGGAGTACTTATGCCTTTATCGATTCAGTAAAGAGAAATAGGTTGGGCTCAAAGAAGGCAAAGAACCTAGTGTACATTCATAGCGCTCTTCGTCTCATATCTTGAAAAGACTTTGGGTACAAGGAGGGTTCTCTCAAGAGATAGGACCAATACACAGATGATGCTATGTGTGTGGACGAGGAGATACAACCAGATGGCCTTATTGAGCTACCTCCAATTGCTATGCATGAGCAAGGGCCTCAAGACGAGAGTGATTCCTACTTGGAGAGCATGCTAACTGGAGATCTGAGTGATGCTGATAACATGGCTTGAGGAAGCCATTGTTCACTATTAGCTATTTTTATTTTAGTATTTTAAATTTCCTAGTTCATGTTTGGAGATGCCTTAAGGCAAATTTTGAATGTAGTATGACAATGGAAAGCACATATATTATAAGTCTTATTAATATGTAAACTCCAATTTGCACTTGATATCAAACTAGAAATTTTGAAATTTCAATATGAATGTTGAATGTTCAATGATGTGCATGTTTAAATCTTTAAAGTTTAAATCATAAATATTTTAGTTTTCTTGTTTAAAGTTGAAAAGTATACAAATTCATATATATTATAGTTTATTAAAATATAATATTTTATATATAATATATAATTTATAATATAGCCCCGAAGAACCCACGCACCCTGTTTGAAAAAATGGCGTACCCGTCCCCACCCCCGAACCCGCGTTCCTTGGCAACATAGGGAGAAAGTGATACCTTCCCCAATCTAGAAGAATTTATAGTGGATTGTAGTTGGCTTACAACATTCTCAAAAAAGATCCCTTCAATGAGGAAATCACAAAAGTAACTATTCTACCAAATTCAACTAGGATCTGCACTTGCCCTGAACCACTTGAAACAACCTGCTTGCATGGGTGAAATGGCCCAGAAAGGAGGAAATGTGTCTCTAAGGTATTTGATCCTTGGTTAGAGGAATATCAGCAACCCTAATTAAGGTGACTCTATGTCTTAAGGTGACATAGAGTTTCCAGAAGCTTTCTGTTGTCTTCCTCTAAATTCTTCTCTGTAAGGTAGATCAACAAAACACTGTTCTCTTGACCAAAATGCATCAAGATAATCAGATGTGCAATCTTTCTCAAATTTTTCTTTTGCGTCTTTGATTTCATCTGCACCATGTAATTCTACATTCCTAATAATCTTGTTGATTTTCGAAACTTTTTCCTCTAGATTCTTCAATCGGATCAGGCTGTTCATCAAAAACTCTGATAACACAGTGACCAATGCATGGCAAACTAACAGGAATTCTTTGAACATGAAATACAATATTATCTTCATTGACAACCAATGGTTTGTGTCTTCTGACAAAATCTTGACCTATTAGCTTGTCGCACCCTGAATCAAAGCAATACAAATTAATACTTGTCTTCAATCCATTGAGCATAATTGGGAAATCAGGAGCAAAGCCTCTAATTGGCATAACAACTATGTTGCATGGGAACCGTTCCTGAGAGCTAGGAGACCCGTTCCGATGGTTCCCACGCTCCACGAAACTTTGGATCTGCACAAGAATGTTCCGTTTTAAGAGGGAACAACAACGGGAGTTTTGGACAGTTTCCGGAGCTATGAAGGCGCAAATCGGGAACTTGGGAATGGAATTTGCAGCGTTACAGCATTCCCACAGTTGACTGGATAGAAATTGGCGAGAAGACTGTGGACGGGAATTGGCGGGGATTTTTTTGGCACCAAAAAGAACCTCTAGTTCCTCCATAAATGTTGGTTTCTAGGCCTCTTTTCACTCTGAGGTTGTTGTTTGTTGTTGAAAGCAGGAGAGATTTCTATTTTTGTTGAGGTTTGTTGTTTGGTGTTGAGAGTGGGAGAGTGAACAGTGTTGTTTGGCATTGAGAGCGGGAGAGTGAACAATGGTTGACAGCCCTTCAGCGATAGACAGCCTGTTGTTTCGCCCCTTAAAGGTTCAGGTAAGATCAAGCATATTTTATGTGTAAATATTTTATGTTGTAAATCATTCAGGTAAGATCTATCCTTATATTTTGACTCAAAGATGGCTGGATCGCGCAGGTTGTAATGCCGGGCAGCCAACATTTCTGCATGTTCACTTATAGTTAGCTTCTTTCCACGAGTTATAGCCACACACTTAACTCATCCTTTGACAGAAAATGCGCTTAATGAGTTATCAGTCATGCTTCAAAGACGGCTGGATCAAAAATGTTGTCACGCGCTTAACTCTGGGAAGGAACTAACAATTCTAGGAAGCTTCATGTACATGTCCAGATCTCTCTGCTCTCATATCAACACAATATTTTTGACTTTGTAGCAATGTTCCACCAAGACTCCAGGACGAGGAGACGCGGGTGTGGGCGGGTGTGGGGAGACGCACAAAGGGGATGTGTGGGAGTACCCTCAAATTTTAAGGAAATTTATGAAATACATTGATCCATACTCATCATCCTTACTAATACATACATGATTCATCCATAGACCACTAGATTCAATAATGAAATACTCTGATCCATATTCATTATTCATTATTCACCATTCTAGAATCTACGTTGATTTAAAAATTAAATTCATCATTCTAGATTCTAAATTGATTTAAAATTTAAATTCATCATTCTAAAATAGACTATAATAAATACTGAAATCTAAAGTCTTGAATAGTAAATTGACATAGCTAAAACTCAAAAACAGTGGAGTGATGAGTCTAAAAGTCAATCTAAAATACACAGAGAGCTTGGTGCTCCTGATTAAATACTAATTCCATACCCTTGTACATGACAAAATGCAATGGAAACATTGCAATCCATCGAAAATCCTAAATTCCTGAAAAACTGCTAAGTCTACTGGATTTTGAGTGAGATCTAATATTCTACTTTCTCCATATGAAATCCAATGAGGTCGGAACCACTCTCAAACATCCTGAGTCATTTCATGGTAATGTTAAAAATTTAAGTAAAAGGATGAAAATGAAAGATAAAGGAGATCTTTATCTTTCATTTTCATCCTTTTACTTTAAGAATTTAACATTACCATGAATTGCATAGCATTTGTAGGGAAATATGGTCAAATACTAGGTTTTCCCTATCATAAATCATTGTTTACAAGCAAATTTAAGGGGGGACGCATGGCCCATTTTGACGGGGGACACCTAGGCATCCCCCACACTAGGGAAACGTCCCCCCTTGTGTCTCCCCGCGTCTCCCCAAAAGAGGGATGTGGGGAAACGTTTCCCCAGACGTCCCCTCGTCCCAGGTGCGTGGGGTGCGAGGGGTGCGCGCACCCGACCCTGGGGGACGCATCCCCGTGGAACATTGCTTTGTGGCACTAAGGGCTGAAAAGGATACGAGAGGCTTCATGTGCGTGTCCAGCTCTCTCTACTCTCTGTGAATTACAATGCCACTCTTTGTGGTTGTTTTGGACTTTGTAGCACTAATACTGTGGTGGGACAGAAGCGCTGAAACTTATAGTTAACTTTGTAGGTGCTAATATTTTTATTAAAAAAAATTATATACCTTCTAAGCCCCAATACCACATAGTGACATAGCTTATCTTATCTTATATCATATTTGACATATAAGATAAGATGGGTCCAATAATCCTCTTCACTTGTGTGGAAGCGAATGTTTCAACTTTCTACTTTAGCTCCTACCTCTTGTGCTTCTAGTTTGGCAGAACTAACACTTGCTCCTCCCAGATATGACCTCATTCATGTCAATTCAGTAGCCCTCTGCCTTGCCCTTTCCACGTGTGCTTTTCAGAAATTATACACAAAGTTTCAGCCCCATTTTTACTGCAAGGACTAGTATTCCCCACCATTGCTGAAAAGGTTAGTATTTCAGGGCCCATATTAGAGCAGTGAGTCCATTTAATTTGAAAAAGTCTCTTCTCCCAGGGGCTGCCTACCTCTTTAGGCAAAATGCCCATGAAAAGATCAGATATGGACTAAGATAAATGGCAGGCAAATATACATCATAAATAGATAAAATACAAGAAGCAATCAGATTTGCAAATTGCAATTCCCAAAGGCCTTTGGTGATGTGCAAAAGAAAATGGGAGTAAAAATTGACAATATAGAACCCTGGCACAGTGACTCATGGGACCTCATATTGAAGATCTGCTAAAAACTGCTCCATCTGTTTTTCTATTGTCTTGGACTTCTTCTCATCTCATTGATATGCTGTCATAGATATATTAGTATTGATCCACAGTTACCCTGGTCCTAGTACGTATGGAAAGAAATAAAAAGAACTTGGGTGTAAGCCCTTAACCACTTAAAAGTTCAGAGCAAAGATTAGTTTATGCTAATTTATTTCATTATTTTTTTATGTCAACACTTTTTTTTTATAACTAAATGCAAAACATCAAAGTTTTTCCATTTTGTTTTATTGGTATTATCCACATAGATAGTAGTTTTTCCAGTTTATTTTATTGATATTATCCAAATAGGCAGATATGTAAACAGAGATCTCTTCCTCTAACAATGTAAAAGCAATTTCCTTCACTAGATAATGAAATTTATTTCCTTTCATCTTCCTAGACCCTGTTTTGCAGTAATTTATATGCCGTGCAGTAACTTAACAAAAAAATAATTGAACATAGAAAGATTGCATTATGTTTTCCACTTTCTTTTATTGTAAATAAACAACTAAGTTAGAAAAATTTTAAATACTTCAAACATATATGCAATGGTGAGAGTGGGATTTCATATTGGTGATAATATTAATATTTTAATACTTTTAAACATAAACAATGAGGATTCACTTTGTCTGGACATGCCTTTTCATTGCTTCTAATAATTTGACAGAAAACTTCGATTGAATATATGTTGGTGTTTCCCTGTATTTTTTGCATAGAAGGATAGATCCATAAGCCATTAGAGTAGAAGTATAATAGATGTTTTTTCATTCATTTAATTTTCGATGATGTATTTTCATTGTTGTTAAGTTTTACTTTTTATCATTAGGTGGTGTGCAATTTTTGTTTCATAATATATGTTGGTGTTTCCCTGTATTTTTTGCATAGAAGGATAGGTCCATAAGCCATTAGAGTAGAAGTATAATAGATGTTTTTTCATTCATTTAATTTTTGCTGATGCATTTTCATTGTTGTTAAGTTTTACTTTTTATCATTAGGTGGTGTGCAAATTTTGTTTCATAATTTATAGTTAACATTCATCCAATTACATTTTCCCTAATCATTCATATTTGACCTCTCAATGATTTCAACTCAACTTTATTACTCTATTGGCTTTGGTGCTAAAAAAAAATGCTTAGTGTGCTTTTTTTGTTAAGCCTTATTTGTTGATTCAAATTTTGATTCATAGGCAGAACTTGATAGGTACATTTGTATTTTTGTATATAAGTACAAGTTATTTTTGATTTCTCATTTTACATTTTGTTTATGATGTGTTTTTTTGTCTCTTGTATTAATCAGGGAAATCATGGAGGGTGGTAGTTCAATACCAACAAGTGGATATGAAAATTCTTCTCTTCCTCCAATTCCAAGTGGTCAAGTCCAACAAAGCACAAACCCCAAGAAACTAATCAATGAATGAATTGAATTCATTTACAATGAGCAATGAAGCTCAATAAATAATACAAAAGTATTTACAGAAACAACAAGTTTCTACTAAGAAAATAGAAACAGCAAGTTTCTAATAAAAAACTGCTAATAAGATCACAGACAATCTTATCTACATAAATGAGCATTAAACACTAAAATAGCATTATTCTAATACCCTCCCTTAATGCTCAATCTATTTACAACACCTATAGACCCTCTAAATTTTACAAACTTATCAGGACCAAG
>APFE031512469.1:0-35585 GCA_000404065.3 Pinus taeda | reverse complement strand
GCACCTCTCTCTCCAAGCATGAGTTTGCTAACCAGATGGAAGATCTTAAGAGCGAAATGAGACAGACCATTGCCA
Organism: Pinus taeda; assembly: GCA_000404065.3. Taxonomy (NCBI): domain Eukaryota; kingdom Viridiplantae; phylum Streptophyta; class Pinopsida; order Pinales; family Pinaceae; genus Pinus; species Pinus taeda. Next base: position 35,510 of record APFE031512469.1, on the reverse strand, counting down.
TGCAACTTGATACCTTCCGAATTCAGCAGAAGAAGGAAGAGGCTGAGAGGGCCTTGGCCATTTTTTATCCTAGATGCACAAGGAAGCACCCCAAGAATGAGTGCCAATTACACTCAGTAGAGGTATGTTTCATATGTGAGGAAGACCATACCACCAACCAATGCCCTACCTTTCCTGGATTTAAAGCCATGTACCTAGGGACCGAGGTGGCTACTGAACCTCTCTACTTCCTAAATCAAAGGAGGCCTCATGGACCCAAACCTTATCAGCAGGGAATGCAAGCGTCATCCCAAGCTTACTACCTCCCCAACCAACCTGCCCATATGCCTTCTTGGGGTCCCCCTACTCATCCTTCTTGGTCCGCACCTCCTCCATGGTCTTATCCATCTCGATACCAAACTCAACCTCCTTCTCACTCGTTTCACTCTCATGCCCAGCCACAACCTCAGTGGAATGCACCTCAACCGGGGTGGAGGCCCCAATACAACACTCCCCCCGCCATTCTGCCTCCACCACCAACTCAATCACAACCATTACCTCCTGCTCCTCCAAGACAACCCCAGATTCCTGCTCAACCGAACCCGAACCCCAACAATAGATAGGCCCAGCAGGTATATACTGGGGAGACATCATGCTCTACCTATGTTGTGGAGATCCAGGAGATCAACCTGCGATCTGGGAAAGTCCTTCCAGAACGCCAACCTCCTCCCTTAGAGGAGGAGGAAGAGAAACAGGAAAGTGAACTCCAAGCCATTCCACCCTTTCCTAAGCAACTCTTAGCGACCACACAGCCCAACCCAGAGGAGGACAAGCTTCTGGGAGAACTTAAGCAGATGTGTGTGAAAATTCCACTTCTCTAGACCATCAAAGATGTACCAATTTACAACAAATTGATTAAAGAGAAGTGTTTCAGGCACCCAGGCAAGCAAAAGAAAGATGCCTCGACCATCAATGTCATAGGACAACTGTTCGATCTCATGTTGGGGCAAGTAATATGTCCAAAGTATTTGGACCCTGGGAGCCCTGTAGTTGATGTCCACATCAATGGCACCATCATACCCCACACTTTGATTGATTTAGGGGCTACCATCAATGTGATGACCAGGGACACCATGCTTAAGCTCAATCTTCAGAGTGCCCTAAGAAAGACTTCGACAGTGCTGCAATTGGCAGATCGCTCCACCGTGACTCCCGAAGGGATTGTGGAGGATGTCTTGGTCTCTATAGACTCATGGGAATACCCTGCAGACTTTTTGGTCCTCCAGCCTAAGGCAAAACTCATAGGTTATCCCCTCATTTTGGGAAAGCCTTGGCTGGCCACTGCAAATGCTTATATCAGATGTCGAGCTGGAAGCATGACCATCAAAAATGGGCTTATGTCCAAGCAGCTGGTCCTATACCCTCCTCCCCAACCTTCGATAGAACATGACTTACCCCTTTGGTTGGAAGAAGGAGAAGAGGATGAGGTCTACTCTGCACCATTATGCACAGTAGAGGCCACGAAGGGAGGTCCTCCAACCGAGGATGATTTGATTGAAACTTTAATCCAAAATCCTCCCCCTAGTGAGCTATCCTTGGAAGAATTGGTGGAAGACGCCCAGGCCAATGCCTTATTGGACTTAAGTGCCACTAATCCAACCAACCCCAGAGTTAAAAATGTGGAGTTTGGCCCTGAGAAGACCTTGAAGATAAGCTCCTCTCTCTCTCCCTCTCAGGAAAAGGAGCTATGTAGTCTCTTGACCCGCCATTTGGAGGCCTTTGCTTAGAGCTACAAGGAAATGAAGGGAATCCATCTCTCAATCTGCACTCGTCATATGTACATCAAGGAGGACTGTAAACCAGTTAGGCAACCCCAGAGGAGGATGAATCCAGCCCTCAAAGACACTGTTAAAGAAGAGGTGCAAAAACTGTTGGATGCGGGATTCATCTACACAATCTCGGATAGCAAATGGGTTTCCCCTCTAGTGTTGGTGCCCAAGAAAAATGGGAAATGGAGAATCTGCGTGGACTACAGGGAGTTGAACAAAGCCACCAAGAAAGACCACTTCCCTTTACCTTTCATAGATCAAGTGCTGGATGGTCTGGCAAGGAAGAGATTTTTCTCTTTCCTAGATGGGTTCAGCGAGTACAACCAGATTCAAATCAACCCGGAAGACCAAGATAAGACCACTTTCACTTGTGCATGGGGTACCTTTGCCTACCGTGTTCTTCCCTTCGGGTTATGTAATGCCCCTGCCACGTTCCAGAGGGTTGTGTTAAGCATATTTGCCGAGTTGGTCCATGATTCGGTAGAAATCTATATGGATGACTTTACTCCTTACAGGTCTAGCTTCCAGGAAGCCTTATCCAACCTAGGAAAAGTTTTGAGTAAGTGCATCGAGATGAATCTGTCCCTCAGTCCTGAGAAATGTGAGTTCCTGATGACTGAAGGGACTGTGTTAGGCTATACCATCCCTCACCAAGGGTTACAGGTGGATCCCAATAAAGTTGCTATCATCAAAAGGGTCCCACCTCTTCAAAAGGTGAGAGATGTTTGGAGTTTCTTAGGCTTAGCAGGATATTATCGTAGATTCATTAAAGACTTTAGTAAGCTGGCCTCGCCATTGTTTGGCCTCTTAGCAAAAGATGTTGAGTTTAAATGGTCGGATGACTGCCAGAAGGCTCTGAATGAATTAAAGGATAAGATGGTGCTTGCTCCAATTCTGAGAGGCCCAAACTGGGCCCTACCTTTCCACATCCACACGGATGCCTCGAACAAAGCCATAGGGGCAGCCTTAGGACAAGTTGAAGAGAAACTCCCATATGCTATATACTTTGTCAGTGAAAACTTATCGAAGGCAGAAATGAATTACACGGTAATCGAGAAAGAGTTCCTGGCTGTGGTCCATGCCCTGAACAAGTTCCGACACTATATCACTGGCTATCAAACATTTGTACATACTGACCATGCTGCAAACTGATATTTAATGAATAAGACTAATGTGAATGCTCATATTATTAGATGGTTACTTTTATTGCAGCAGTTTGATTTGACCATTGTTGACAAACCAGGTAGAGAAAATGTTGTTGCTAACTTCTTGTCTAGACTGGATTTGCCTGCAGGTGAAGAAGGAACCGTGGATGAGTAGATGCCAGATGAGCATCTTTTTGCTATCTCCGTACTCTCCCTGTGGTTTGTTGATATAGTAAACTATCTGGTCTCTGAACAGTTCCCTCCGCATCTATCCTCGAAGGAGAAGAGGAGAATCGTGAGAAAAGGTGCCTCATTTACTTGGATCGAGGGCAAATTGTTCAAACTTGGCCCTGATCAGATCTTAACGCGTTGTGTAAGGGAGAAGGAAGTCTTTGACATCCTCCTAACTTGTCACGATGGACCTTGTGGAGGACATTTTGCAGCCAAGAGGACTGCCTTCAAGATTCTATAGGCATGCTACTATTGGCCCACTCTTCATGCAGATGTCAGAAGATATATCAAGCAATGTGACCGATGCCAAAGGATGGGGAAACCAACACCAAGGGATGAAATGCCTCTCCAACCTCAGGTGACTCTTGAGCCATTTTAGAAGTGGGGTATGGACTTTGTGGGCCCTATCAACCCTCCTTCAAGGCAAAAGTCTTACATCATTGTGTGCACAGATTATCTGACAAAGTGGGCAGAGACCAAAGCAATCAAAGCAGCAACAGAGGAAAAGGTGGCCGAGTTCTTAAGAGAAAACATTTTCTACAAATTTGGCTACCCAAGAGAGATAGTCATTGATCAAGGAAGCCAGTTCACCTCCAATTTGATTAAAGATCTCCTTGCTCATCATAGAATCAAGCATAGGACTTCCACCCCATATCATCCTCAAGCGAATGGGCAAGTGGAAGTCACCAATAGAGCATTAGAAGGGATCTTGACCAAGGTGGTGAGCAGCAGCAGAAAGGATTGGGCAGATCGTCTGGTTGAGGCCACCTGGGCCTACAACACCACTTGGAAGACCACAATCAGTTTCACACCCTATGAGCTGGTCTATGGAAAGAGAGCTTTGCTGTCAATCGAGTTTGAGTGCAACACATTGAGGATGGCAGCTCAGCTGGACCTAGACCTCAGTCATGCTCAACAAGAAAGGTTAATGCAGCTGAATGGATTGGATGAACTTCGAATGCAGACCCTCCTCCACTCAGAAGTGACTCAACTTCAGAGGAAGGTGTGGCAACCTTCCTCTGAAGTTGATAAAAAAGATCCTTGGGTGAAAACCTTTCTGAGGCGCCCAAGGCAGGTAGTAGGAGTGAAAACCTCATTGAGGCGCTCCTGATGTCTCTCTAAAAAAAAAAAAAAGAGAATGGGAATAAAAGATCCTTAGGTGAAAACCTTTTCAAAGCGCCCAAGGCAGGCGGTAGGGGTGAAAACCTCATTGAGGCGCCCCTGCTGTCTCTTAAAAAAAAAAAAAAATCAGCTGATCTTTGAAGTTTTGTAGGTATACAACGCACAAAAGGAGGACTGTCAACTCAAAGACACAGGTTCCTATCAAGATATCAGATAGCCTCTCATGCACATCCACCATGAACACTCATTTTTGCAAAGTTTAGGCACAATCAGATCATGGTTTGGCCTTCTACAGGAAGCTACATGACTTTCTACAGGAAGTTCTGTATTTCTACAGGAAACTTCCTGTAGAACGTTTGAATGGGCCAGAATCAACTACAAGGAAAGATTTGGAGTTTTAAGTCGACTGAGGGGGCATGCAACCACCCTTTTCTATCATCCCCCACTCGCTCCACCTCCTTTCACTACCACCAATCCAATCTGAGCAAGCATACCTGCACATGCAAAGAGGGCTCTGTTTTTCAAATAAGGAAAATTGTATTTCTTTTCAATTTCATAAACAAGGTCTCCTGAGGCTCGAGAGCTCACCTGTTAGGAAACATCAAGACCTTTCACCTGTGCAATAAGAGTCGAATTATGTCAGCATGCACCCCAGGAGGAGAAACAGCTATAGGATGTCCTACAGGAATCCTGTAGCAGCTGATCTAGCTGGAGTACCTGCCATGAAGACACCAGTAGCTCACAGGATCGGTGCATACCATGTTTGCCACCAGAGGAACGGGTCTCCAAGCCTCCCAGCCAGTAGTAGCCAATGCAGGGAAGCTCTAGCACCTGACCACAGAGCAGCAGCATGCAGATCCGACATCCATTGTCTTGAACCCTGGAAGAAATCACATCCACAGCCGCACAGGTAAGTAACTAACCTTATTTCGTCCCATAGCATAAACTATACTCTAAATGTGCACAGCTTTGAAAATGGGTGGATTGAACAAGGCTGGTTGCCGCTCAATTGGCCACCAAAACCCGTCAAGCGGCCTCGTAGGATCCGAACTGGATCGATTGTGCAGGAAAGGTGGATAATTGGCACGTGGGAAATGTCCAGTCGGGAAGAAGCGGAGGTATGACAAGATTGGCGGCGGTAACTCCAGCGGAGAGAATTCGGCGGTCAGGGGCACACTGGGATATGATTACGGTGATTTCGGCCAACGGACCATCAGGAACAGCTCAACCCCGCGCCATGGATTCTACAGCAATTCGAAATCAGCTGGTGGATTCTTATGACACACTGCAGTCATTTATGAAACAATCGTTTCCTAGTCAAATGTGCGTCCTCTTCCTCTACAAGTGGTTAACCCGAAGTTTTCTACCTCATTCAAGCATCCTGCTACCACTCAGACTGGTCCTGCGTTGCCGTAAACTCCTCCGGAAGCCAAGAACAAATTCCTACAGGAAACTGCACTATAGGAAACACGACATCCGAAGCAGTGTAGACTGTTCACGTCGAGGGTGGCGAATTTCGGAGGTAGGCAGAATTTAACCTCCCCATGCAAAGAAAATTTATTTTCAAAGGTGGTGCAATCGACGTAAAAAAGGGGTAGGAAAATTCAAGTGAAATTCTGTCTGGTTTGATATATGCATCGCTGCTAAAATCGTCGTAGTCATCTGCATGAGCAACTTTTTTTCACGCATGAATGAAAATTCCTTCCTGTAGAGGGTGATACCTTGCCGAAACACTGTCAAAATTGTAACTTTTATGCCACTGCGTGTATAACGGAGACATAGCTCTGCGCTCTGAGTGGAGATTCTCGAAATCCTCCTTCTGTACCTCTGAGCAAGCAAATTCAGTAGGGTAATCGACCAAAGGTATCTTTTTTCGCTCTAAGGAAAGAATCCTCCCAGAATTCTCAGTCTGAGAGCGCAAACATAGAATTTGACCATGCCGAGTGGGTTCAGTTGAAAGGAAACGTCAGACTCAAAAAAGTTACGGGAGGCCCCTGAGGTGGTAGAACTATTCTCCCGTGCACAATGGATGTCATTTTGTGACAAGCTCCAGGGGCACGATGATGAAATTATAGAAGAATTCCTTTGGTCCTTGGAGCCGAAGTCAAAAACATTAGCCATCGTAAATTTCAGGGGACTGACCCTCAGACTCACACCACAGCTCATCAGTAGGGTGACTGATCTTCCAATGGGAATCCTGTGGGATAAGGAGGAAAGTAAGCTGGGTAAGAAGGCTAAAGAAGAATTCTTCTTACCTGAAGAACAATTCTCAGAGGATAAAAACGGAGTAAGGAGGACTAGCCTACATCCGTTCTGGAGTGAAGTCAGCCTCCAAATTATGAAGTATATCACTTGCGAGGGGCGGTTTAGTATCATATATGGTTATCATTTTCGGCTGCTCACAGAACTCAGGCACCACATGGACCTCCCCTCGGAGCATAAATTGAGCATTCCATACTTCCTTTTGCAGTCCATGACTGAATGTGCCACCAAAATCAGAGAAGAGACACCAGATCAGCTAGCACATCATGGGATTATAAAGCTCCTCGTGGAAGATGCACTCCACACTTTCATTGTCCCTCTCTCATGGGAGATTTTCCGGAATATGTCAAAGGATGATGACATCCGAGTTTTAGCTGAGGAGCTTACTTCCTCAAGCAGTGAAGAGAAGGAGCCTACTCAGGCCGAGAAGAAGACCAAAAGACAAGACACCTAGGGAAAAGCACCCAAGAAGGAGCAAAAAGGAACACCAGCAAAGCAAGCTACCAAAACAGGGGATGATGGGATTGCCCCAACGCCCAAAGAAAAATGACTACAGAGTAGGGTAAAGCAGACTGAGAAAGTCTAGGACAGTAAGGGCACCCCTAAGGCTACCTCGGCCAAGATGAAAGAAAATTTTCCCGCAGCCAAGTAGGCTAAAATTGTGCCCTCGATCCCTACAAGAAAGCAATAGGGTACTCCTACAAGGAAACAACAGAGTGCTCCTACAGGAAAGCAACAAAGTGCTCCTACAGGGAAGCAACAAAGTGCTCCTACAGGGAAGCAGTAGAGTGGTCCTACAGGGAGGGAGTCGAGAATTCCTTCAGGAAAACAGCAAGGTCCCTCTACAGGAAAATTGAAAACGGCTTCTATAGGAAGCCAAAAATAAACCGCTACAGGACTCTCTACAGGAAGTCTGAAAGGAGAACAACAGCAGGAGAAATCAGCTGAAATCCTAGCTAGGGAGGTAGCAGTTGTGCTGGCCCCCCTAAGTACTCCTCCCAAGCCAAAAGAAAAACAAAAAAGGGAGACTCCTCTGTATTTCAAAGCAAGAAGGAGTGTGAGAATTAAGATTGGCAGACCCCAGCCTCCATCCAAAGAACCTATCACGATTGTGGATACCCCTACCACGCCAAGGGATAAATCCCCCTCCAAAGCCTCCATTACTTATGAGAGGGGGAGCCCAAAAACATCTTCATGGAAGGATAGAGTGGAGAAAATGAGCTCACAAGCCTCTCTACAGGATGCTAAGGCTATTCTACAGGAAACACTGGCTAGGCTGAAGGAAACTGAGCAGATGGAGGAGAAGGCAGTTGAGTCACCACAAGAGGAGGAGGGAGCAGCCAAGTCACCACCAAAGGAGGAGAAACCTGATGTTATCATGGAACCAAGTCCACAACCCAACTTGGGCTCTTATTATAACTTTTTGGAAGCACGCAGAATTATTCCCCAAAAGTTTACAACGCCATTGTTTTTAGCACTAGAAGAAGAACAGGTACGAAACCACAAATGGATGAGGATAGCTAAATCTAAGGGAGTAGCGGATATTGGGCCTCTAGAGGAAAGGCTCAAGGAAGCACAAAGGGAGCTGGCAAGAGTAAGGCATGTGGAAAGCTCCCAGCAAGCCAAATTGAGAGAAGAACATGAGTTGCTCAGACATAAACTCCAGCTGCAGGAACAAGGGAAAGAAAAGGGCATGGCAGCCAAGGATCCCTCAGTAGAGCCTCAAGGGAAAGAAGAGATGCAAGCTAATCTTGAGGAGTTCAACCAGCAGCTACAAGAAAGGGGAATGCACGTAGATATTGAGATGCAATCATTAAGGCAACAGGTGCAAGAAAAGTAGGCACAACTGGCCTGCATGGCCAGTTGGGCAATGGAAGCACTGCAATGTAGGCAACCGGCCAAATCTTATGGCCTGCACCTCAGGGACCAGTGGCTGCAGTTCCAAATTAATACATTGGCATAGAGGGGTATCTCTCACATCCAAAACCCCCAGCAGTTCACAGATTTATGTAACACCAGTTCCTCGGAAGATAAGGCCAAGCTCTCAGAGTTTTACCTCCATAACTTGGCCCTTCCAAACATCACTTCATGGGACCCCAACACAGTAGTAGGGGACATGCAGTTGATGGCAATGACCTCATGGTTAAACCACGAAGAGAAGAAAGCAGCTAAGGTCAGGAATATCATGGATCGGGAGTTACATGAACCACTGCTGATTAGAGCAAAGCCAGGGGACCCCACAGCACTGATATCCGCTCACCAGCACCTAGCGACCAATTCTCAGGGATTACTAGATTACATGGATCGTCAGGCCTAGGCCATAGCACACTTCGAGGATATGGAGAGGTTACCTGGGGACAATTGTGTTCATGCTTGCACTCGTAGGTGGAACACATTGTCCCACAACCTCAAAATTCGAGAATATCACACGCCAACTCGGATGAGGGAGGCTTTGGCATGGGTACCTCTCTACAAGAAGTCTATGTAGAACCTCCAAGCCAGCTGGATAGGCCTCAAGCTAAGTCCACCCTTTCTTTTGGGATTATTAGAGGGAGGCTCAGAAGAGGAGGAGCATAAGCAGTGGGAAGAAATGGAGAGGAAGGCTGGATTTCATGACAGTGTTGAGGACACTACTTAAGAAGCCTGGGATGTGAGAGTGGCCATCAAAGCGATGAAAGATGAGGAGCTGGACTAGTTTCTCAGGGATGAGCAACCATTTTACAGGGGGGTGATGATGAGCCCCAAAATTGGTAACAATTTGGGCTCATTTGGCCTCATTTTCATTGTTCATCCCTTGTTCAAATTCGTCATTTTCTATAGTTTATGCATTATTTTTAGTATGTTTGTGTCTTTGGTATGAATAGGGGAAGTTACTTTTCCTAGGTGGTTAACACGTGTCTATTTCAGGTTTTTGACATATATTGGAGCAAAGTCAAAGCAATCATGAGCTATAAGGCAGCCAAGCCTGAAGTGAGGACTTGAAGGAGGGGTGCGTACAGCATTCAATGACCCTTCCTCGGGATTTTCACCTTCAACTCCGAGCTCCAAATACCACCAAGCCAAATCTAGAAGGAAGCCAATCAGCATTTAGAAAGGGACTGTTTGACTCACAATTTGACAACCGAGTTCCACAAATTGAGGAGGCCAGCTAGGTCCCTCGTTATCTGTAAATGTTTAGGCCTCAGCCTTCGTAAAAAGACTTTTGAACCTATTGTGTACTTTGCACCTCAGTGCTGCAACATTATTTTGTTCCTTTGTAGCCATTTTCGGCATAACTGTTATGATTCTTTTTGGATAATGAGAAGCAGTTTGGTTTCCTATCAAATCTGAGTTTTTCATAGGAGCCAAAGCTCTCAGGGTTGGGCCCAACCTGAGAGCCTAGGACCTCCTTTCTGTATTATTGCTTTTCCTTTACGTATCACTGCTTTTTTCTCTTTTATGCATTTGAACACATTGCTGTTAAGTAGATTTCGTTATGATGCTAGAATAGATCACTGTTTATGAATAACTTTGGTTTAGATGTTTTGGTAGGATAATAACAGCAAGATCTCCAAGGAAAAGAGACAACTACACTCCTGGTTTCACCTCGGCCTTATTGGATTTGGGGCTGAAATTGAGGAAACAGTGCTGCCTCACAAAAACACTAGTTCGCTGTGTATGCAATCTTTTAGTGTGCTTGTTTTATTTGCGGATATTATTCATGGGTTTGGACATCTGAAATGTTTCTTTACATAGATGGTGTACAAGGTTTTCTTCCGAAATAAAGTTGCTGCTCATTTATGTTGATTGATGGATAGAATAGACTAGTTTAGGATTTGATCATTTGCAGGTTTTTGTAGAATTGGTCAAGGCCCACCGTGTAGGGCATCTTCTTCCTTCATCCATCCTCCCAAAGCATCATCTAAGCCTCTTGTTCTGTCTCGTAGCTAAGCTTCCCTTTTCCCATCTATCCTTTGTGTCTACGAAACCTTACCTCCTTGCTCATCATTGCCTTAGCCATCTTCGAGCCAAGTCAGCCTTCTACACCTCTCCATCGAACCACCCACTAGTCCTTAGGCCATGTTTAGACCCCTATCCTACCTCTAGATCCATCCATGCACCTTCCCTCACTCATCCGCCTCCTAAAAACCTACTTCCAAACATCCTGTAGAAGTTCTGAAGTTTCCTGTAGAAATTCTAAAGTTTCCTGTAGAAATCCTGAAGTTTCCTGTAGAACCCTTGCAGACTTCCTGTAGAAGCTCACAAGTGAGTTTTCCTGATAGCCAAACCTTGTGAGACTCTAGGGAAGAGTTTTAGGGACTCCTTAGACCCCCTCTGAGCCTCTCCAACTATTCCCAAGCATTCCTCTTCCTCGATCCACTCCTGCACAGTGAAGCACAGTTCAAGCATATGCATGTGGAAATCGACACTTAATCAAGAAAATAGAAAAAGATAGTTTCTAGGACAAAAGTAGTCTAAGACATGTGCATTTTCCCTTTTTGAAGTCAATGGCATCTCATTCAGCAGTTTGCATTCTCATTGTTGCATCAATAGAACTAGCTGGTAGAATTAGGGTTTGCTAGGGTTTGCATTCCTCTTTGGCTTTCAGTTTCTTTCCGCAAGTAGATTAGCTCCCCCTTTGAGTTAGCTTTCATCCATCATTTAAAATCTTCTTCTAAGAACTTATAGAAGTTGACTAAAGCCCTAGTGGACATTGTTCAGCTGACCAAGTGACAGCTGTGACAAGAGCTAGTACTTGTGCATACAGCACCGTCTCTTCCAAGTTTGTTACGAACAACCAGGTTGATAAAAGTAAAGAAGGGAGTCCCAGGAGTTGCAGCATTATCACTGCAATACTGGAGCCCACCAGGTAGGCTGACACATTCTATATTAAATTACATTATTTTAGGGTGGACAACCCTAGACTCTCGCACTCCACGCCTATATTTTGCGGGGTATTTACATTACATTGACCAAAACTTTGGTTTTGCGCCCCAAAACTTGCTATGGGGTCATCCGCTGCCCAACAAATTCATTGGTGGATGATTCTATTAAACTTTGTTTATTCCAACGTACATTGACCGGGATGCTGCAAAGTGGTACATCGAGTTACATACTATATACTATGCTGACTTTGCCTCCCTCACTCAAACATTTTAGCACACTTATAGTTACCCACTTGGTATGACATCGATTCTGACCTCCTATCTAATTTGAAGCAAGACAATGCCATGTTAATTTGTAATCATATTCATGAGTACCATCATCACAAAAGGTTGGTGAGAACCAACTTTCTTGATGAGATATTATGTAAATGGTTCATCTGATCTGTCCAACCTCAGATTTCCAAGGATGCATCTATGTTTCAATCTTTTACTGAAGAACAAGCTATTTTATCTACCTAAAAGTTGGATCTTATCTATTCACAATCATGTGCGCTCTACGAAGTGTTTCCTAATGCCCCTAGGCCTTCTGTTGACCTTCCCAAACTCGTTCGTCACCCACATGTCGATGGTGTGATGAGGTTTGTTTTTTATTCTATGAGCCAACTTGCTACCTAACATGGGCAACTACTTGTTACATCTCAAGCCCCAGCAAGTGAATCTAGCTCTACTAAAGAACCCCCTCCTAAGTAGTACTTCAATATTCTCACAGTGAAGTCCACTCACCCAAAAAACAACCAGCAATCAAGTTGTAAAAAGAATAAGAAGAGGAATAAACAAAATAAAAAAAAATTCTCTGGAGTCCCAACCAAGAGTCAAGGAGGGGGCACTAGTGAGAGTCACTATAAATTCAAGTTCCCCTATAAAATTTGTCAAGGTGACTACCTTACTCATTAATTCCATCGAATGGATGACGTACAGAGGCTTCTTTCATTTCCATCTACTCAACAACCTATCGTTTTGACTCATCAGTTCCCTACACAACCCGAGCAACATATGGTTTCTCAACCTCCTTGATCTCCACAAGTGGGAAATGATGGGTCATCTTCCCATCCTCCTCATAGTTCATCTGTCTTCATGTGAAAGGGAGATGTCAATGTGACTACATGAGCCAAATATTACAATGTTCCTGAATCGAGTTCTCCCTCTAAGGACTCATCAACTCAACTACCTTCCACTGAACATCTCATTTTGGATAAGCCTATAGAACCTATTTATCACCCTCCCAATGGTATTATCCATAAAATGACACACAGTCCTTCTCTCAGGTTTGCTCAACATTATAGTATGTTGAAGATCTTTCCCAGGCTCCTTGTCCCATGTCTGCCTTGGACTTCTTGCAAAGTTGTCCTCGGTAGCTCAAAGCCTTATTGTCTACCATTGTTGGAGTTGACCTATTTGACTTTAGGCTCATTACTTTTAACACTAACAAAGTCGCTTCTCACCTTTCTCATCATATTTCTTTTCATATCATTGTGTGTATTTTCTATCGGAATATTCATCGCACTTTGGTGGATGAAGGCTCTTCCATGTGTGTTATGTATGTATCCTAATGGAAAGCTCTTCGCTCTTCGACGCTCAGCACATCCAACGCAACTCTCCAAGCTTTTGAAGGATGTAACTTTGTAACTAAGGGTGTTATTCCAAATTTTTCCATTAAGTTAGGAGGGAAAATTGTATATGTTGATGTCGAAGTTGTCGATGCCACGTTAGATGACAACCTACTCCTTGGTCGTATTTGGTTTTATGCGATGACCATATTCATCTCATCTATCTTCTGTTTACTTTTCTTTCATCATGAAGGAAATTTTTTCATTATTGATCAGCTTGAATATTGCATGTCATCGACCCAAATTTCCACCACAAGAAATTTTGGACCACTCATGGGAGATCACCCTGGTCAATAGTGAAAAGTTCCACTCTTATGGGAGTTTTCCCTAAACTCCTTTTGCCTAACACTCCTTCTACTCCTACCATAGCTCCTATGCATATGATCGGTTCTGACACCTATGGACCCATTAGACCTCCTAATGCTTGGGTGGTGTCACCTCATCTTATGGAAGTTGTTCAATCTAGTAAGCCTCCTCTACCACCTTTAGTGGAAGAGATTGCTTACTTGTCCATCCCGTCAATACCTCCTGATGTTGATCAAAAATTCAATCATGATATGGAATATGAACAGATTCCTTTACCCACATGGGTCATCCCTCCGCCTATTCCACATGACTCCCTCAATGAAAAACCCCCCCAGCTAGTCAACTTGGAGATCTTTGATCTACCCACTAATCATTGTAGGAAGATTATGCCTCTTCATGTCTCTATTTTTCCTGAATTGGAAAAGGTAGAGCTTGGAATCAAAAATATTAATTCATCCTAGGGAGCATCTCCTCAGACTTCCTTGGAAGTTCCACCCAGAGACCGAGTCAATTCTTGGGATTCTACTACCAAACTTTCCAACATGTTGCACACTTCCTTAACATTTGTTGATGAGCGTCTTGTACTCCCTTATGTCTTGATCCTCCCTTACATCCTCAGGTTACTTTTGATAGCATGACTATTTAGCTTGTCCCTGGCATGGTCGACCTTTTAGCATTAGGTAGTTTTACTTCCTTTGGCATGGCCCCACATTGGTGAGCCATATGGTCCCTTACCCTCCATGAGTTCGTGTATAGAAACCCTTGGCCTATGCCCAGTTGTGGGAACCATTTAGTGTGACATACTATATTGTGTTGCACTTGTACATATTGTACATAGTAGTGTGACGTTTTGTTGTGCTCTACAACAACCCCCCACTTCATAGAACTTTTACTTAAAACTTATAATATGAAATGGGTCCCTTTTTCAACTTAGATGTGTAAATAAAGTGGTATTAACTCATCATTAGAAAAACCTCATCAAAGGGTCCCATGGAAATGACATATTTTAAAATAAACCTTTTGAATAGAAATAAAATAGGTCTTTTAAAAATCACAAAGTTCTTTGTTATTGCGATAAAGCGATCGCAAGATCGCATATCGCAATGATTAGGAAAACATATATAGAAGGCCCATTGACTTACTCTGATCCGAAAAGGAAATCGCTATCAGATATCGGGAGAAGCTAAAACCCATAGCATAAAGAAAATGCCTCCCTCATTTCTCTAATGCGATAAAGTGTATCGTTATCAGCAGTCAACCGTAACATCCCAATGCATGAATGATGACACATTCAAATCCTCCAATGCAATAAGGTGTACCGCTAGTGGTGATCGGTGATGTTGCAATAGCATAACTAATATAACCTGAATCAATCCCTGATTGCGATCCATTAAATAAAGGCACGTATTTCAAAACATATTTAAAAGGCCTGCATCCACTGTATCACCTTTTGGTAATCAAGAAATATTTTGGACTATTATTATTAAAGCCATTCTACTCACGTTACCAATCACCGATTTCGATTTATTTTTGATTATCCGTCGAAGAATCTAAGTCACACTTGAATTAGTCATTCATCATATAAACGATATAATGGGTATTCATGAACTCCTTTACCATGATTGACAGGTTAAATGGCCAATTAATGAAGCAGTTATGGCGAGATTTTCCTTTAGATCCTATTTGCTGCTGTTTCACTATTATATGCAAATTGACATAATTCTTTCATATTGGGTTATACTATCCATTCTCTGTATCACATTGTTTTCATTCCTTGTGCAGAACTCCGCTGAAATAACGAATTTGAAACAGATGGGAAAGAAATCTAAGAAATCCGCAGCAGCAGCCCTTCCTACACCAACAATGCAATAAACCAATGATCTAGGACCAAGTAAAAAAGGTTTAATCTCAGACACTACATGTCTCACCCTTGGAAATACAAGTTGGCAAAGCATCTATAATTTAATTGTAGCAGAGGATCCTGAGGAAGTATCAGAAGAAGCTACTGCAGATTCAACTAGAAAATCATAGGCTTCCCTTAAAGATTTAGTTGATTCATATTTGCACAAGATAGTAGCACATGAGAAAATTCTTCCATATACTGATGTAGTGAGATGGGCAGTAGAAGAAATTCCAATTTTAAATAGAACGTTTTGCACAATTGACGGAAGGATTTTTGGCTCATGTCAGCCTGATGACTTAAGGAAGATGTATCACTTGCCAAAACCTCAGAAGAAATACAACAAAGCCTTTCTTGAAAAGTTTGTAAATGATAACGAGACTGAATCATCCCCAATTAGGTAGTGGAGACAGAACCCCGCAAGGCACAAACATGAATCATCAGGTAAGTACTCTGTAGACTCATTGTGTTCTCCTTACTGTTATGTTGGGGCAATGATGTGTAGGATTTGGGGATTGGATGATTCTGCAAAGTTCACTATTGAAATGGTTCCTTTAATGGAAGAAACGGTTAACAGTGAACAAATGGATTTTGAAAACATACTGTCAGATAAATTAGCCACTACAATTCTTGAATTTAGAGCAAAAACTCGCGTAACCACCAGGACTATTCCTCCTTTTTATTATAGTGTTTATATTATGGATACTCTTTGCTTTAATTCTCAATATCCTGTACGCGGGTGGAGATGGACTTCAAAAGACCCTAAGCCAATCCACATTTATCATCAAAAGCTATGGAAGGCACATTATAAAGACCACTTGTACCAAATCTGTAATGGTTTCATGTTACCTATCTATTATGCCATTTTTGATAAGCCTGCCCCAAAGATTTCCATGGAAGTAGAGATTGACTTAACTGTTATAGGGAATTGGTTTGGGGAAGACAAGTTCACATATATAAGGGTTTTTGGTAGCCTTTGAAGACCTCATGTCCTTCCTCTGTATGTACCTAACAAGTTGTTAACCCGAGAATTGGCCTACCAAATAACAACAGCAGGAACATCCAAAACTCTTAGGAATTCTAAAAAGCAGGCTTGGCCTACATTTCCCTTGAGATGCGGTGTTTACACTCTACATGATTACAAGCATGTAGAAAAGGAGATAGAAAACATAAACATGCTCAATCTTGCAACCATTCCCAACAGGCAATTTGATCCTAGAAAAGTTGCCTATACCATTCTTGAACAAGCCAAGCTTGCAAAGTTTGATCATGAAAAAGATGAATTTGATGACCTGTTTTCTTCAGCAGAATCATTATTCCAGGTAGAAACATTGGTCAAAATAAGATATAACGATGAAGGGCTGGTAGGATTTAAGAGGCTCAGAGAACAGAGGTTGCAAACTCTACCTCTGGACTTATTAGCTACTACCCCAACAATCCAGTCAAGCGAGCCTGAATAACAAAATATTGATAAACCTCCTGCTATAGAGAAGATTCCTGAAAAGGGAAAAGAACCAGAGCAGCAGAAACAACAGGGGAAAGGGCAAGAAAAAGAACAAGACAAGGGTAGTTGAACACATCAATGAAGATACCCAGATTGATCCCAAGCTCCTTCAAGAATGGCGACAATTCGATTCTATTATAAGCAATATTGAAGGTTCACAAGGTTTCAGCACACCTAAAGTAACATTTAGTCAAGAGACAGTGATAGCTACAGTTCCGATTGAAGGAACCAGCAGCCTATCCACCAGTGAAGATGCAGAAATAATTTTTAAGGATCCATCCGATCAGATTGTTTTGCAGATAGAAGACATACCACCACTAGATATCTTTTACAGTCCCAAACATAAGGCTGTAGTGAAAAGACAGAGGAAAAGGAGAATACTTGATCAATCTTCCCTTTTACCTTTACAAACATAGATGGCTAATGTGGTATGGAAGAAAGAATTCAATCCTTCTGAAGACCTCACAGAACTTTCTCAGTATGCCAGAGCTTACTCGGCAGCTACTATGGATAAAGCAACAGAAGTAAGAAATTTACTCAAGGAAAAGGATCAAACATTTGTTTCCCTATAGTCACAGGTGTCCGAGAGACAACAAAGAATAGAATAGTTAGAACAACAGCTAGCAGATAAGCAGCAGATAAGCAACCACTTAAATGAACAATTTATCAAGGAGAAGCAAAAGATAGATCAGAGCGCAGTGCAAAAACAAAAGGAAATATCTGAAGCATTAGCCAAGTTGAAGACAATGAATGAACAAATGAGCAAGACAAAAGATGAGCAAATCGCTCAATTATCACAACAGGTAGAAAAATTCAAAGGTCTTCCTCAACCAGTAGATTTCAGGTCTGAAACTCTCCAAATCAATAAAGCACTAATTACACAGCTAAAATTGCTATGTCATAATATTTCCCAGATTGAGCCTCTATGTGAAATTGCTTCATCTATGATTGACGAATCAATCAATGCTAGGCAGGATTTAGAATAGGTCGATGAGACTTTAACCGACTTTCTTGCTTGGCAAGAAACTAGTGAAGGGCAAGTCGTGAATCTGCCTAAAATTCTAGTCACATAAAGAAATCCTTTTCCTAGAATGGCAGTCACAATTGATAAAAGAAGAAAGAGAAACCTCAAGATGCAGATTATCAACTAGTAATTTAATTGAGTTAATCAATAACACTCTTCATCTGTCCAACATGATTTCACAATGCGCTCCAGGTAAATTTCCATCAGTCAAAGCATTGGAACAAACATGTAATCAAGAACTGGAAAAGAATGGGAGATTAATCGTCGGCATTCAAAGCTTAACTTGGGATACCTTTTGGTTTTTCCTAGTTAAGCCATATAGTCAAAGGGCAGTGCTCAAATGTTTAACCGACGCAATTGGTTACATGATTCCCGAAATTCACGATGCCACATATTCAGCTTAGCTACATTCTTGTCTGAGTCACCCTACAGAATTGCAACCAATGCTTGCTATCTGCCAGCTCAAGCTAAGGAAAGATCATCCGAAACAGTGAATTATGCTGCCAACTGCAAACAAGCCTATTTTGAGGATATTTTCATGATCCAGTCATACCACTTAGTAGCATTTTTATTTCATAATTAGTTAGCTTAGATAATATTTATAGACCCTTTCATGCATTTAGAAAGGGTCCTCAGTTTTTGTATAAACTCAAATCAGTAAGTTACACTATTGTACTTCTGATATATTTTTTATAGAGACTGGGCTAATATTTTGAATTTTAACGAAGAAAGCTTTGATGATATGTGCACTATTGCTTTATTGTGAAATTGCTTCTAAGTTAGAAGAAGGAATTTGAATGCGATTAATATGGGGAATGTTCCGAGTAACATATGGTACTATTATCTATGCCCTTGCTTCATTCTTTAATGTGAATCGACATTTATTTAATCTTGCTATCATTGTATATGTATATGTGTTTTAATAGCAGTCCTTATTGCTTATCACTATTGAATGTTTTAAGGAGTGTTATTCTTTCAATCATATTTGTGTCAATGATATATGAAAAATAGTGTAATAATGTTTTAATCATTACTTCGTTCAACTACTTGAACAAATTAATTATCATATTGAATAAATGTCTTTATTTACCAATAGAGTCATCTATATGCCTGTTTGTGGATAAAGATCATCAAAAGTTACACTAAAGCAGAAATTCCCTGGGATAGATTAGTTGTTTATAATTTTATTTTGTAGATTAAATAATCACCCATTATTATTAGATATTATAAATCCACCACTTATCCATCCTATCTACAAATTATTGGGAAACTGGTTCCATTATTTCCAGTCGGAGCCACCACACCAAACGGAAAAGGAGTTGCTTTTAAGGTCCAGACCGGGTGGTTTTCCCTAATGTTGTTGCAGCGATTTTTGAGACATCAACATTTATGGCACTAGAAGGAGGGCATGAACTGTGAATGGTGAGAAAACCAAAACCTATAGCCCATTCTAAGAGTAAATCTCCCTCCACCTCACCTCGTACCTTCCGTTTGCATGATGGAACACCGGTGTTCAAACAAGAAGAAGAGGAGTCAATCACAACTGCTCAAACCCAACATACCACAGAACAATTAATTCCTGAGTCTCCTGAAGTTTAGTCTCTCATCCATAAACTTCAAGGCTTTTCAATATCACCATAGAAATCTGAGGTATCTCAAGGCAGTGAGACTTTGCGATTCAATCCACCTCACCATCTCACCAGACTTCAAAGTGGGAAGCTCGGTATTGAACCAACTAAGTTACCTTTACCCAAACGGAAAAGGAGCTACTTTTAAGGTTTGGACTGGGTGGTTTTCCCCAATGTTGTTGCAGCGATTTTCGAGGCATCAACACGTTTTTACCCTTTTTTGGTTTGGTGTGTGACGCAAGTATTTTTCATGCCTTTTTTATGCAAAAAATACAAAAAAATTATAAAACTCAAACAAAAACAAAAACACATGATCCTGTTTTTACCTCCTCCATGTTTATTTCTTTCATTATGTGATTTAACCATGGGCCTAGTCTTTCTGGATGATTTTTATAGGATAGGGCGGTGTTTCTATTGTGACATCCATTGGACCTTAGGTATGTTTCTCTTGAACCTATTATATAGGGGTAGGTCATTTTTTCCGATATTGCATTTTGACCATCAGCACCATTTTTATGCCTTAGGGTTGATCCCGTCACGCTACAACTCTCACCACTTCCTTTATGCATGTTGTAGCTTGGTGGTAGAGCTTACCTAGTCATGGATACCCTAGCTAGCACCTCTTTTCTGTCTTGGTTTCCATGAATTCATTTTTATTCTCTTCTTGGAATATGTCCTTCTAACCCACCATGACGTAGAATTTGAGCCACACGTCCTCTTCTTCATCATATTTCTGGATATACCCTAGGAGGATTCCACCATTTTTATCCCTTCTGATTGCCACCTTTTAACTTTTTCATGATAAGCCTTCATTTCTCTCCTCCATCGTCATCATCTACTTGGCCTACCATTTGCTTTCACTTAGTGTTTTAACCTTTCTTGGAGGAACCATTGCAATGAGTGGTCTTATTCGCTAGCCTCTTGGCTTCATTATGTCATGAGTAGTTCTAACATTACTGAAACCAGTTGCTACCCTCTATAACGCTTGTTCATCCAAGAGGAGTTTCCTTTAATATCTTTTCAGACTCATTAATTTAGAAAAGATTGTCGAGTGACCTTGTCTACTTCACACTCGTTAAAGTACCTAAAGTGTCATTGATGAGCCTCATAAATGGGTAATTATATGGGCTCATTTTACCTCCTAACCTAGTCAAATCAACCATTCTCTTAGCTTAGTGTATGATTTTCTGATTATATTTATGCTTATAGAGTGAGTTGAGTTAGTTATTATGCCATGTGGTCTAATATGTATTTAATGCAGATTATTGATGGATTTTGAGGTCATAGTCAAGGATCCAATGTTCAAATGGAAGCAATAACTCGAAGGAGACAGAGGAGAGGACTTATAGGAGGGAATCCCCCTCATTTATTACTCCTCACTTCGAATTCCCCTTCATTCAACTCGGATTACAAGCAGTCAAATCATGCACTAAAAGGTAGCCAAGCCAGTGGAGGATGACTGATAGTTATCTCGAGTTTTGGAAGCCAAGCCTCCCTGATTTTAAGGAAGTTGTTGGTAGCTTTAGATGTATAAATAGAGAGGCCTAGGGCCTCACTAGGGTTGGATTTTTCCTTATGTAAACTTTGCTCAAATTTCGAGCTTTTTATTTTGTGACAGTTTTATGTAATCTTGCTATTGTCTTGATAATGAATATGGAATCATTTTTGAGCTAGCATTGAGTTACCTCAGAGGGCTTAAGCTCTTGGGTTAGGGCCCAATCCAAGTAGCCAAGCCTCTCTTTACTTTTATTTGTATGCTTTACTTTAGTTTGTAGATTAATTTGTTGTTAGATGTATTTTTATTTTATGGTTAAGAATAGGTTTCTTTTGATGATTTAGTAGTTTTCTTCCATTTGTGCTTTCTATAGTAAGTTAAGTAGTGATCAGAAAAGATTCAAAAGGCTAGAAATAGTGCTTTGGCCTCTCTTCCTCCCTCTAGGACCATGATTTGAGGCAAAGACTCTCTTGTTGCCCCAAAAACACAAATTTTCCTCATTCATAGGACTTCTAGTGTTTGCAGCTCTGTAGTAGATTAATGGTCCAGTTTTGCTTTGCTTTAGATCTCCTTCATCATGTTCACTTCCTAATTTAAAATAGCCCTCTTTCATGTTTACCTTTCTTGCATCATTTCCCAACATTTCCTTTTATCTATCATAGTTTAGGCCATTTTAATGCAAAACTTTGTTTTCCTAGGATGCACTTATTTCATTTGTTGCTTGATCTTCTTGGTTAACTATCAGTTTCTATGTAGCATATCTCTTCCAGTAGTAGGCTAGCTTACTATCAATCACACCCTCCATTTGATCCATGCCCTATAGGTCTCCCAATCCTCACCTCAATTCTTCCCTAGTATCCTGCATTTTGCATGGAACTTCTCCCTCTCTCCTTGAGAAAACCCAATCATCTTTCTCTCTCCCGGTGATTCATGGTAGACCTTATTGTTGCACAAAAATTGTCACTTTGACATTCTGAAATTAGTGTGATTCTATCATCACTCATACCTTCCTCCTTTGCAAGTCTTAAACCTCAGTTCTTCATATCAAGCCTTGAAAATAAGAGAAAGACCTTAAAAATCTCTAAAACTCTGGTTCCGCACTTTCTCTGAGCATTACTTGTGGTACCGCACCTATTGGTCATGTCCCTTGCTTACCTGATCGCTCTGACTCTGTGTTATGGGTGCGGACCCCTGTAAAAGTCAAAAAGGCGCAAGTACATTCTTAAAAATTCACTTTGAGTCATTTCTGGAAGCTTTTAGAGGGAATCTTGAGGTGGAAAGTTCCCTCCTTAAAGGTTCATACATCCCATACCTTAAGGAGCTAACCCCTTGATGTGCTGAGCTTATCCCTTTGAAGGAGGACTCTATCCCTTCAATGATGGACCTGTAACCTCCTTCTTTTTTCACTATAAAATGAAGCATTGGGCTGGTTACTGGGGAGGTTAAAAGCTGAATATTTTTTAAGGTAAATGTTGTTGGAACTTAGTCTTCCTAATTGAGCTTTTGAGAGGAGAGATTACATCTTTTGATCTCATTTGGAAGAGAGTGAGGCTTGTAAAAATAGAGGAGCTTCCTGTTTAGACCCTGGGAAGATCTTGTACAGCATCAAGGCACCAAAGATTGTAAAGTTCTTCTATTTCAAAGTTAATAAAATCAAGTTTATTTTTCTCAATAAGCTGTGTTTTATGGTTTATTTCATGGATTCCTTGACCACCATGATGAACATGATTTATTATATTAGCTATGCAGGTGTTATTTGATGTGTTCTTGTTTGTGATTGCAGGTTCTTAAAAAGGAAACTCTTTCAGAGCTATTGGAGCATGGTTGCCACAAACTAGCGTTGGACTTAAGGTAGGGTCTAAAACACCTCGTTAGTTTTTATTAATGAATCGCAATATGTTTAGAGAAAGAAAGATTTGCTTGTCCTACTTATTGCTAGATATCAGTTGATACTAAGGAGATCAGTCTTGTCCACAAGAACAATTTATCTGGCCAACAAATTGGCGACTCCACTAGGGAACTGGATTTGGTTTTTTAATTTTCCTTTGTCTTTGACTTGAGAAACTTGATTTTTGTTGCTAGTTTTTGCTTGATGTGTGTGGGATTGGGTAGTTTTTAGGTCCTAGATTGTTTTTTGTTTTTTAGAAATTTTTAAGAGGACTTCACGTTCTGTTTATATTACAGTGCGAACCTCTCCACACTATTACTTTATTGCAGAGAGCAGTACCACATCTAGTTATATTGGAAGCCTGCAGACCCTGTCAAAATTTTTGAAAAACCTAAAATCATTTCGTCCAGTTAAGTTTAGGATTAGTTTATTGCTTTTAATTTCTGCCCAGATCTGTATGTGTCCTGTCAAAAGTCTCTTGTGATTAAGTTCCATTGGTGTTGTTGTTTTAGATGATTTTCTAGACATTTTGTATACCTAGATTGGTTTCCACTCGGTCTTTATAGTGAGTTAAAGATTAGAAGCCTAGGAAACCTTAGATCACCCTAGTATCTTTTGTCTTCTTAATGAGTCTGGCTGGTTTGTGAAATATTCCCTTGGTGAGAAATAGATTCCGTTTCTCTTTGCAAATCTTTGAATGAACTTGGTCATAAGTTGTGAATTTCATCTTTTATAAAAGAAAACATAGCTAGGTGTTTTTTGATTGATTTGTTATTCTGAACGAATTAATATTTAGTTTACTGAATAACTAAGTAAAACGTCCTCAAAAACATTTGAAGCTTTTATTTCAATTAGGTTTTTAGAAGTTTAGATCTCAAGATTAGTTTTTTCATAGTTTTGAGTGTGTTTTCTAGAAATCGTAGATTCTCTTTTGAAAGAATTGTTTTCTGTAGTTTTGAGTGTTGAAAAGAAAAGGGATTTGTTTTGTGAGCATAATTAGTAGCTTTGTTTTGAGTTTATTGAAAAAGAAAAAAATATTTTATTTTTGTTTATATGTTGGAGGAAAGATTTGTTTTCAAGGAATTGCATTCTCAACTCTTTCTTTAGCTAGAGATTCATTGAAAGGAAAAACAAATTGTTTATCATTTTAGGTGCATTTTTTAGTGTTTTTGGAGTTGAGTCTTCACACCATCAACTCCATACCTATTGACTTAAGAAACAACCAATAAAAATAACGCTTAATTAAAATTCATCTAGCAGTCTTTTTATTTCTAGGGCTCTTATCACCAATATAGCTTAGGCTAGTATCTTGGAGTAGGGAGTAATTAACTCTCCAAGGCAGTTAAAACAAACAAGTAGCTGTATCTTGTGGTAGGAAATAAATCCAATTGTAACTGATATAATCTGGGAAGCTTCTCTTAAAGGATTTAATCACGAGATCATATCCGAACCTTTGAGACAATCAAGTCTATCTCATTGGGAAAGATAGCAGATTTGCACGTATTATAAATGGTAAACCTTGGATTAAGCATTGTCGAGGAGCCTGGGCTCACTTGTTGGTAAATCTCGGATTGATCCTGTCAAGAAGCCTTCAAGGGGATTGAGCTTTGTTACTCTGCCCTTGCACGTAGATCGAATCGTAGACTATTCCCCCAGTTGTATTTGTTGTTGTTGGTGACCTTAGTGACCATAATCTTAAGATTCTTTCCTAAGGTGACGGTGAAGGATGGGTCTCACTATAACTAGAGTAGACGTCGACTAGAATCACTTGGACCCTCTGGGGGGTTCTCTTCACTCAAAACAGTTTTGTGAAAAAACTTGTGCCAATCTATTTCATTAAGTAGGTTATCGGCGTAACTGTTCCAACCGCCATTTCTGTATTGAATTCTGCGATGTTTGATTTCATCACCAACTAGTGTTTTCGGTACGAAAAGTTACTGTTTTTATGTGGTTTGAACTCTTAGATTTTTAGGCGTGTGATTCAATTGTTTGGTTCTTTAGAGACTTTAGGTGATTTTATTGATATTTTATTTGTTTGCATGTGAAGTGATTAAATATTTAATCGTTGTTGAATTACGAAGACAATCCCATAGACTTCAGGGGAAAACCCCTGAATATACACCAAGTCAGCTTGAAGGGCTAAGAGCTCTTGTAATACCTAGTGACAGTAGAGTTGGGTCATCAGAAGCCAGAGAATCATCTTTAATTATTCACCCTGATTATCAAGTTCCAGCAATAGATTATATTTCTGAACCAATCTCATTTTTCGAATTTACTGGTAGTATTTCTCCTACTAGTGAATTAATTGAGGAACCTAAAATTTCTGAACCTGAAACTGAACCTGTTGCTACTCCATCCTCGGGATTTGCTTCTCCAACTTCTAGTGGTCCTGGTTCACCCATGGTAGGAAGTTTCATTACCCAATATCTTCCTTCTGGACACATTTCTATTGAAGAACTTGTTAGTCTGAATGAAGATATAACTCTCCTTCAAAATCAACCAACTTGAGAACTTAGGGAGCATGGATCAATCTTCTATAGTCCTTTTAGAAGTGACGCTTGATACATATCATTGAAGAACTTTTTAGAAAATCTGGGTCTTTCTTCTTCACCACCTCGTATTCCTTTTCATCCTACACCCAGAGGTTATTATCCTCCTTCGAATATGTAAAAATGGTCATCCATGTTTTCCCAAACTCCGGAAACATTTTTATATGGCGGTCCTTTTATTCCTTCTGGGTATCAATCACTTTCTGGTACTTTTTCAGGAGTGTCTCTTCAACACATTGAACATGGGGTATCAACTGGTAATAATGGAACTCAACCGTTGAGCATAGAAGAAATTCTTATGATGTCTGGTGCTATTCCAAATCCGCAACCTCAAGGCAGTCAATTATCACCTGGAGGGAAACCTCAAGGTAGTCAATTATCACCTAGGGGGCAACCTCAAGGTACTCAATCACCACCCGGGGGCAACCTCAAGGTAGTCAAATACCACCTGGGAGGCAACCTTAAGGACAATACATACCTTCGGGATAGTACATACCTCAAGGTCAACCCCAGACTCAATATATACCTCAAGGTCAACCCCAGTATCAATATATACCTCAAGGTCAACCCCAGTTTCAGTACGTGCCTCAAGGTTATCAACCTCAAGGTTAGTACCCAACTCAAGGTTTCCAACCACCTTCTGGTCAACCATTTGTACAAGGAGCTGGAAATGTACCTTTCAATTCTCAACCCTACACTCAACCTGGTTATGGTCCTCAATATGCTCAACCTTTTATAGGCCCATACCCCGGAATGAACATGGTGTGGGATTCATCTCAACAAACTTTGCAACCCAATGTGCAGTTGTCATCTCAACCTGGACAACCTTTGGTTTCTAGTTCAACCCAACAACCTATCCAGCCTACTATTCAAACTTCTGCACCTGGTGTAGTTCATCAATCTTGGCCTAGCTCGCCTTGAACTCCATCTCAAATGACTGCTGCAACTACTACAGCTTATGTTCAATCTACCCCACCTACTTTTGGAGTATCAACAACTTCGGTTTCTATTGTTCCTGCATCAACTCCTCAGACCTCTTTACCACAGTCCGGACCTACAATTCAGACTTCGGTTCAAATGCCTGTAGGACAACCTAGTCCAAGTACGGTTGTCACAAGTCAACTGCAATTCACTTATCAACTATACTAGGGATAGTATCAATACGGTCTTGCTGTGAAAAACCCAGTTTATCAGTATCAACCGTACCCTTGATATACTTATCAGCAACCTCAACAACCCCATTTTGGTTTGGTTAATCCTAGTTTTTCAGGAGGATATAATATTCCTAATGCAAATCCAATTCTAGGTTATCCTGTATATCCTCCTCCTGGAGTTGGTCTTGTGACCCAAGGTTTTCGAGACCCTAACCGACAGTTACCATCTATTGCAACATTGGATTTACCTGATTTGTCATGCCTTACGAACGATCCAATTTATTATCTTCAGTATTGGCCGCCAATGCCTAATAAGTTACCCAGTGATATTCCGAAGTTTGAAGGTAAGCCAGGAGAAGATCTGTCAAATCATGTGATGAGTTATCACATCTAGTGTGCATCCAATTCCATTATAGATGATTCAATTCGCTTACATCTTTTTCAACACACTCTAATTGGTCTCACGACCAAGTGGTACATTGAGTTACCACAATGCTCTTTTTTATAATTTTAGTCAGTTAGACACTTCATTCTTAACTCATTTTCAGTTGCCTATCAGATATGAAAATGGCATGAAATTATTAGCTTTATTAAAATAGTCAACGTCCACATACATTTCAGATCATATTCATGAATGGCAACGTCGACGACGTTTAGTGAAAGCTTTTATCCTAGATCAAATTTTGGCAGAATGGTTTGTCAAAGCATTATTACCTAAAATCACTGAGGATGTAGCTAAAGTAGGAGTTGTTATTGAAGAGAAATTACTTTCTTAGGTTCAGTACCTTGACCTCGTTTATACGCAGTCGGGTACTTTACACGAAAAAATCCCCGATATTCCGAAATAAAATCAAATAACTGCGGCTCCTTCAGGGTCTCATGCCGCTGATGGTATGATTGGTTCAGTTAGTACCAAAAGTAAGAAGAAATCTGCAAAGAATTCTTCTCCTATTATAACTTTACCAGATTCCCCGCCAGGAGAATCTTTTGCTGAAATTCCTGTCGATATTCATGTTGTAGAATCATCTACGGCCAAATCAAAATCCGACGATAAAAAGAAGGGGAAGAAGAAAAATAAACAAAAAACAAAAGAGAAACTAGATAAAACTGAATCTACTGACAAGAAATGTAAACCTCACTATCCTTGTCTTATTTGTGATGAGGAGCACTTTACAAGAGATTGTCCACATCGAGCTAAGGTTTCGAAAATCGTCAAAGGTTCCCAAACGCCTGTTGTCTTGAAGGATGCTTTTCCTAGTCAAGATAGTAAGATGATAGGTTCTTCCTCAAATGCCTCAGAAGAACCAATTATGAGTATGTCCCATGGCAGGATTGCGATGCAATCGTAAGATTATGGTAGTAAGAATCCTGTTGGGGGTAAGGAAGCATAATATTCTAATTCAAACCCATCAACTTCAACTCTTCTGGTTCTGATCCGCTATAGATCGAGAAACCTAACCCAGACTTAGTAATGAAATCACCTGCTAAAGGTATACTTTGGAAGTCAGCTTTCAATCCACATGCGAGAGCTACTCAGAACTATAAAATTGTTGAAGATTTAGCTATATCCCCTTCATAAATGTCAGCTTTCGAGGTGTTTCAATCATGCCCAGCACAACGTAAATTGCTATTGTCTGCTATAGGAGCTGTTGATATTCAGGATTCCAACCTTATAATCTTCAATTTAGAAAATAGTACACCTCGCCTACCTCATCAAATGGCTTTCCAGATCCCAGTGATAGTGAAAAACAAACCTTTCTTTCAGACTGTGATTGATGAGGGAGCTTCTACATGTATTATGTCGATTCAGTGTTGGAGATCGCTTGGTTCTCCTACACTCAATCAATCCCCGACAATTTTAAAGGCTTTTGATGGCCTAGGGTTTCGTCCTTTTGTCATTTTCAGGATTTACCTATAGGGGTAGAAGGCAAAACTATAAATCTAGATGTGGAAGTGATTGATGCCCCTCTAGATTACAACCTTCTACTAGGTTGCAGTTGGTCTTACGTTATGACTGCTATTGTTTCATCGGTCTTTCAACTTATTAAGTTTCCTCATAATGGAAAGATCATTACAATAGATCAGTTAAATTATTTTTCATCTAACCCAAACTCTTCTGATAGTATCCAACATGTCGAGAAAACTGTTATTCCTTATAAGGATGTTGGAGTGGGATTGGTTAAAGATTCTAGCTTACTAGGAACTTTTTCATTTCCTCCTCCTAACATATTGCCTTATTTTGCAACCATTCATATGATTTCATCGAACACTATTGCTTTTGATGATCCTTGGATCATACCTTTCGATTCTGAGGTGGACTCATTTGGTGATGCAATGCCCTTGAGTCCCTTTGAAGTTGCATTATCAGGTGGTATTGTCATTTTTCGACTCTTTTTCAACCGAAATTGATCCAATGAATGTGGTACATGGGGAATCACTTTCAATCTCAACCTCAGATTCAACAACACTTTCTGATCCTATTCATACTGATGAGAAAATTCGTGAACTTTTGTCTATTGATGATTTACCATGGGAAGATCTTCATCATCGATCTTCGTTTTTCCCTGATCTTGATCACTTTGAAAATGATTTCTCATCTATTTTTACCACTGATTATGTCAAAGAACCACATAATCCACTGCAACATCTTGACTCTGAGTTGAATTTAGGAAATATTTCTCGAACGATTTCTACTAACATTTCAGTGAAACTCAGAATTATTGAAAACATTCATATACTACTTCCTGTACGGACGAGGAAATCCAAACTTATAAAGCCCTATTTCAAGAATTCCACAATGTGTTTGCTTGGTCATATGAAGAAATGCCAGGAATCGATCCATCAATTGCTGCCCATGAAATTAAAACTTACTTGGATGCTAAACCTATCCGGCAACGTTTACGTCAGATACATCCAAGAAACGTTGCTGCTATTAAAGCTGAAGTTGAGAAATTACTTCGAGCAGGTTTCATTTATCCAATTCCTTTAACGGATTGGGTATCAAATATTGTTCTTGTTAACAAAAAGCAAGGAATGATAAAAATATGTATTGATTATAGGGATATTAATCGAGCTTGTCCGAAAGACAATTATCCAACCCCCTATATCGATCAAATTATTAATGATTGTGCCAGCAGTGAAATATTCTCCTTTATGGATGGTTTTTCTGGTTACAATCAAATTAACATACTCCCTGCTGATCAACCTAAAACGGCTTTCATTTGTCCATGGGGGACATTTGCTTATTACAAGTTACCTTTCAGATTGAAGAATGCCAGAGCAACTTTTCAAAGAGCTATGTCTTACGCATTTCACGACATCAAGCATATTGTGGAGCCTTATCTCGATGATTTACCTGCTCATTAATTACGTAGAGCCGATCATCTCACTCATTTACGAGCCATCTTTATGAGATGTCGGCATCATCGAATTAGGTTGAATCGACACAAATGTGTTTTTTGTATAGAAATGGGTCGTTTACTGGGATTTGTTGTCTCAAAAGTTGGCACTCATGTCGATCCATTGAAGGTTGAAGCCATTGTCAAATTACCTCAGCCTTTGACTCTTTGCCAACTCCAAAGTTTGTAAGGGAAAGCAAAAATTTTACATCGATTCATCCTAACTATGCCGAGATAATGAAAGGTTTTACCAAGTTGTTGAAACAAAACACTCCATTCTTTCGGGATGAGATAGCTAACAAATCTTTTGATGCACTTAAACACTCATTGACCCATGCACCATTATTGCATCCTCCCAATTACAACTTGGACTACTTTTTGTACCTCGCCACTTCTCATTCCACCATTGGGATGGTTTTAGTTCAGGAAGATGAATTCAACAATAAATATGTGATTTACTATCTTAGTCAAACTTTGAATCTGACTGAGCTTAAATATTCGCATGTGGAGAAATTGGCCTTGGCAACTGTTCAAGTTGTCCAAAGATTTTGTCACTACATCTTATTACGCAAAACCACGGTAATTTCTGATTGTGACCATATGACGTATATTTTGACTAAACAATTGCTAGGGGGAAACTATTCCAAATAGATAGTTATCATGCAGGAATTTGACTTGGAATTTAAAAAATCCAAGGCAAAGAAATGTTTGGTTTTCGCGGAACTGATGTGTGATTTCCCGCGTACTGATACTGAAATTGTGGCGAAAGAACCCATTATGGATGAATCCTTGTTTCTTATCAGTACTCTTGATCCATGGTATGGAGATATAATTGTCTATCTCCAAACCCAATCTTTTCAACCTGAAATCTCATGATCTCAGCGAAGGAAAATACATTTCCAATCCCAACAGTACAATATTATTGGAGATACACTCTATCGTCGTGGAGTGGATTCTATTTTCCGACGTTGTCTAACTCATGGAGAAGCTGAAAAGGTTCTCAATGACTATCACTCTGGAGCGTGTGGCGGTCATATGTCTAGGTATGCCACAGCCAAAAGATATTGTGCGCTGGTTATTTCTGGCCATCCTTATTTAAAGATTGTATCAATGCAGTCTGGAAATGCCACTATTGCCAAATTTTTTATCGAAATATGCGTGTTCCACTTGCTCCTCTCCACCCTATAATTGTCATCGGTCCTTTCACAAAGTGGGGTATCGAATTTATTACATGTAACCCTCACTCAACCGGGGGGCATGTGTATATCATCCTTGCGGTAGATTATTTTACTAAGTGGGTCGAGGCGATGCCTATATTTTCGGCAGACGGAAAAACTACTGCCATTTTCGTTTTCAATCATATAATTGCTAGATTCGGTGTTCCTTAAGTGATTATTACTGATCATGGAAGTCATTTTCGAAACATCATGATGACTGAACTAACCGATCAACTTGGCCTGCATCACGATAGTTCTACTCCATATTACCCACAGGCTAATGGTCTAGTTGAAGCAATCAATAAATTTCTAGTCACTATGATCCAACGAATCATTGGTATTCATCGTTTGAATTGGCATAACATGTTATTTTCAGTGCTTTGGGCATACCGAACCTCAATCAAAAAATCAACTGGTTTCACTCCTTTTCAACTAGTTTACGAGTTGGAAGCAATGTTACCCATTGAATGCGAAATTCCGTCATTGCAAATAGCCATAGAATTACTCCTAACCACTTCCGAGGAGGAGAAACGTTTGTTGTAGTTAGCTCAACTAGATGAGAATCGACGTGATGCTGCATTAGCAATCAAGACTCATGCAAAATGGATAAAAGCTCAGTACGACCGAAATGTTACACCTTGTAATTTTTTAGAAGGAGACTAGTTTTACTATACAATCAAGCAAACGATAAGCTAGGGGCTCGAAAATTTGTACCCATGTGGCATGGTCCTTTTGTTGTTAAGCGAAAGCTGGCAAAAGAGGCCTATGAATTAGTAGATTTTGACGGTGTCTCTTTAGATAGACCCAGAAATGGGTTCTATCTGAAAATATATTATGCTTAAAGTTTGGTGTGGAGATTTCTATTATAATAGTTTCTTTCCAGCTTGTGTGTTTTAGATTAAAAAGTGTGCCTAGTTTAGAGAGTGTTTTATCATTATTCCTGTTTATCTTTATTTTAGTCTTGATATTGTATATGTCGATGTCTTCTCAAACATACATTGGTTTTGTTGATGGTGCTTGTCGTAGTACACGGAATATTTCCTCCACAACTTGGGTTATCTATTCACCCTCTAACGAGTTAGTATCTATGCATGGGGTAAGCCTCGGTCAAACAACAAATAACATTGCAGAGTATAGTGTAGTGATTGAGTTATTATATGAATCCATCTAATTTGGGATTCAGAGTCTGATTGTTAGGTAAGATTCTGAACTCGTTGTATTACAACTTAACAGGGTTTATGCCATTAGAAATCCAATGTTATT
Source organism: Pinus taeda (assembly GCA_000404065.3). NCBI lineage: Eukaryota > Viridiplantae > Streptophyta > Pinopsida > Pinales > Pinaceae > Pinus > Pinus taeda. The sequence continues at coordinate 3,084 of APFE031512469.1, read as the reverse complement.
AAGATTATTTTTTGGAGTTCGTCTCTTGGAACGTGAATTTGACTACATTGAATATCAACATATTCCAAGATATTTAAATACATTAGCAGATGCAGTTACTTCTCGAATGTTAAATAGACATTTGTAATAATCAAGACAGTAAATTTAAAAAGATTTCATAAACATGTTATACAAGATAGCCAGTAATAGTGATATATCATAACATAGAAGTGTGTCAAATATACATCGTCATCGTTCATAGGTTGAAAAACACCTTATGATCAGCAAAAATGATAGCACAAAAAGATATAAAATGTCATATGAGTCTACAAAGGCGATCATCCTATCCCTGATAATGATCGCGAGAAGAAACCACTGCTCAGGCCACCCTATGAAGGAACCTCCTAAAAGGTCCTGGGACCCCAATCACATAGCACTGTAACCTAAGAGGAATATCATCTATACTAGTATCTGGATATCTACTGTCAAATGCTCTAGATGATGATCCAATTCGGTCAGGGTCTCTACTGATTGGTCCTATGGGGTCGGTGCCATGGCAGTAAGGTGTCTTCTCTCATAGGACTAGAGAGCAACTAGTCGTCGTGGATCCACATCTGCATTTAAAACTTTTTACTATCAGTTTTGGATGATTTAAAAACAAAAAAATTAGTTAAAAATTTAGAAAATGTTGAAAATGATTTTACCTGAATCATCCCATTACTCTCCTAGTGGAAGATCCATGTCTGGATCACCACGATAATCCATCCCAGCATATGGAAAGTTCTGAATTAGGAAAAGTTTGTTCCCCAACCAACGAAAATACTCAGGTGGAAATGAGACAATCTTTGTACCCTCCTCACGATGACGGGCCATCACTGCAACCCAACGCATAATCTTAGGATCTCAGGGAAGTCCAGCCTCAACAGAAAGATGTTGAGGGACCAACATAGGGACCCTCTCTAGGCCAAAGCTCACAACTAAGAAAGCATATCCAAAGTTCTTTAGTTTTCCATTCATTTCCCTAGTCAGTTGGCCTTTCACATTCACCAACATAGCTTCGCACCAGTTGAAGATGGTGCCTCAGAAATAGTCTACTACCATTCGCATTTAGGATCCGGTAGCTAGATGCAATTCTCCACTCCCACATAGACTGGTGACAGTAAATGTGGTCACTTTAAGTTCAGGACAGGAGATAGTCTTAATATCTATCCGTTTGTCCACAGTTTCGACATTACAAAACTCTAGTCGGAGACTAGTGACAGACTGGCCACCTGGCTTAGTCCCGAAAAGAGATAATCCTTCACCTCTCTTGGGCAAACCACTCAAGAAATAAATGTCCTCTGGCTCGATTTCGAGCCGGTGTCCACCAATTATGAAACACTGGTCCTGTGTGCTCCACCTGTCTACCAGCTATTGCAGAAAGTCTACATGAGCCCTCATGCCAGGTATGGCCCAGAATTTAAATATTATACATGCTTTTAATGTCTATATTGAAGGTGGATGAATTAATGCGGCTACATCCACATCTTCGTGTTCCCGTTCCCACTAAATGAGCATTTTGTATATCTACATTGCAAAAAAGGGGGATTAGAACATTTTAATTTCAAAATTTTTGGGCGGAAATGGAAAAAATTAGGGTTTTAAAACGTATTTCGTGGGGTCCGCACCTGCTAGTTAGGGACAATGCATAGGTCCGAACTTGTCCTTAAGAGAAGGTACAGCACCCCAACTTTTTCTTTTGTATGAAAAATTTGGAGTCTGCAAGGGCCACATGCTGCACCTGTGGACCCCCCCGCGAGTGATTTTTTAACCAAATTTTTTCTAAAAAAAATAATTTTAAAGCCCTAAAATGAAAATTAAAAAGTTGAAATGCAAAATAGGGATGATGTGGATCACCTGGAGCGGAAGGTTCTCGATTCAAACGGTCGGATTTTCCGCAATCTTCACAGGAAGTTTCTTACCAAAAGCTTTTACTTTTCACTCTGAAGTCAAATGGTAAAAATGAATTTACAAAATCCATTTTTATAATCTTTTTTGAATAAATGAATTTTTAATTTGTTTATTTTTCACTTTAAAAATGTCACTTTTGATGCATTTTTATTAATTTTAAACAGATATGAGTAATGTTTTGAGTTTTTGTGCAGAATATTGGATTTTCAGGAAGAATTGATCATTTTCAACAAAGAGCATACTTTTTCACTTTTTTGGACTCTTTCAAAAAGTACGAAAAAACGAAACATAGGAGTCCTCTTTGAGCTCTTTTCCGACTCGTAAAATATGAAAAGATTGCCGATTTTTTCTTTTTAAACTCGTTAAAATGGAATTAAAAAGACGGTCCACTTACAACTCTTTTTTGACCATATAAACATGAAAAGGTTGCCAAACTTTTGCGTTTCAAGTTTGATATTGGTAATAAAACGACATGTTTTTATCGCTTTTTTACTTTTTCAGATTGAAGGCACTAATTATGAAAAGTACTCCTTCATCGTAATGGTCAAGTAGTTCTCTCAAGTATTATTTAATACTTTTTCGGGCTTGGGGGACACAAATTTACGAAAAAGGACAACCATGGAGTTTTCTTAAGTTTTTCTTCTGACTCCCTAAAATTGAAAAACATTGAGTTTATCCTATACTGGACTCATTAAAACTTAATAGTAAAGGACATGTTCAATTTCAAACAGGAACGAACCACTCCTTCTTAGGGTTTGAATTTTAAACTAAGTTGGACTCATCCGAAGGATGAGCATATAATCAATAAAATGTTATCCTCCTCAAGCTTGTGAAAAATAAAGAGGTACTTGCCAGAAATGGTAGGGGAAAAGAGGGAAAAATGAACCTGTTTGTTATACTTTGTGTTTAGAAAAGCACTTAACCACTCTTGAACACGACACTTTTTGTTCACCTGGGTTGGGAAATCCTTTCCCTAACAGTTAATCAAACCATATTGAAAGTCTTCAGCTGGTTTCTGGGTATTATCTTTGGGTCAATTGTCACCAAACCATTTGCAGTGTCGTTATGTGTTCAAGAGGTCAGTTCAAATAAACCATTCATTTGCAAAATATTTTTCATCCATCTTGACCATCCCTGAGTTAGTCCTTGCCAAAT